>CM046832.1:72033195-72281889 GCA_025618425.1 Heliocidaris tuberculata | reverse complement strand
GCCCCCCCCCCCCCCCGAAGCCAAGGTCCAGATACACCTCTGGGCACCAATGTCCTTTGATAAGGAAGGCATTTGCCTCTCTCGACCCAGATAAGGTAAATGAGGACATTGTGTATTGTGCAAGCGCATCAATTCGTACCCATTGAACATCCTATTCATACTTTATAATACTTTGTTACTACCGTATATAACATACTGTAATCTAATATGGGCGAATTCCAAATGTCTGAATGACTCGATTTTAAGATATAAAAAATATCAGATATAATCCAATGATCCAAGGGTGCAGTATATTTAGTGAAAATTTATCCAATCCTTTCCTTTTTTCAATACACCTTTTTCCCCCGCCTCAATCTCTCTCTCTTTCTCTCTCTCTCTCTCTCTTTCTCTTTCTATCTATCTCTTTTTTTCTCTTTCTCTCTCATCCTATTACATTTTTGCCATTCGAAAGGGGGCATTGCCTACCCCTACTCGTGCCCCCTCACACTCGAATCTGCGCCACAGGATGAATTGATCAAGGGTAGTTCATGATTACAGTGTTGACAACCATCAAACTGATATAGAATCGTGGGAAGATAATAAATGGTCATTAGAAAACAGGTTTGCAAACAGCCTTTTCTTTCACTTTCATTTTCTGTATGATTTAAGTCTCTCTCCAATTTTAATTTGGCTATAAAAATATAGTGAACTATTATCCCCATTCATAAAATGTTGCTTTTTATATTAATAAACTCTCAGTATACTTCAAAATGAATGTTTCATTAAAACTGTAATTCTTTTTTCTTTTCTTTAAAAAAAAAATATAAACAGGTATCAATTATGTTAGCAGTATTACACGAAAATTGCATTTTTCTCCTCATAACAATGAAATAGGTATATCCTTAACACTTAGAAGATTTTTGGCCCTCACTCCTCCCCTTGTAAAGATCACAATGCTCCGATAGATATAGGACAAACACGCTAAACGTATACTCAATATTAACTATTCCTAGAAAACACCATCAAAACGCACGCAGATAATTATAATCGCAAGTTGAACATATTACGCATTCAAGAACACACTATCTTTTCTTTAATCCATTAAGTGTGTATAGTACATATTTATTATGTAATAGAATTTACTACAAACTTCAAAAGCTTAGAACCGTAACAGGCAGAAAAATGTGAACACAATCTAGGTTAGTGATATTGAACAAGGACACGTAAAAATATGAAATACTAATAGCTGCTGGCCCAATATTTCACGCCAGATGGCAATAAACACAAACAACTTCGCATAGTTGTGATAGTGTAGTAAAAAGTTGTTTATTATAAAATCACATCAAAACTCAATTATGAAACTAGACCAGGGCCCTGTTTCATAAAACTTGTTATCAATGACAAGTTGCAATAACTATTGTAAGCTACTGATTGGCTGACAGCAAATTTGTCATAGAAATGTGGCGGTTGTTACTGATAACAAGTTTTATGAAACAGGGCCGAGATGTTTCTTAACTATTACCCTCTTCTTGTTTGGAAAAAAATAGTCGCAGAAAGTGATATTGATTCATCACACGAACTCCTGTAAAATATTCTCATCAATCTTGATAATAATAATAATAATAATAGAGAATACATTATTAAGCGCATAATAACTCGGATAGTTCTCTATACGCTTTACAATTCTTTTTATAAATACATACAATATACATAATACATTACAATAACATTTCAAATGAGGACATAAAAATGTGTACATGTAAAGAGCAATTAAAACAAAATTAATCAATCAAGGCATCAGTCATTAGCTCATGGTAAAATTACCTGATCTGTATTATGGAAATGAAAATGACCCACCCTGTGGAACCAAACACCAACCAGCTCGAGGAAAATTGCACGTAGGACGGCCTCAGGAAAACCTCGAAACAAATAAGTCTTCAAGGCATTCCTGAATCCGTCAGTGCTCCCAAGCCCCCGAAGCTGGTCAGGAAGCCGATGACACAAGGTAGGTGCTACAGATGAAAATGCACGATTGCCATTATGTTTGAGTAGATGTAGTAGGAACGGTAAGTAGATTCTTAGTGGAGGAACGGAGACTACTAGCAGGTATATATGGAGTAATAATATCAAAGAGGTAAATTGGGGATTTGTGAATAAAAACTTTGTGACACAACATAAGAATTTTATAGATAATTTTTTCTTGTATGGATAACCAGTGCAGGCGTGATAACATGTGTGTCGTATACTACGTAATTGGATTTGCAGTGAAAATGTTGGTTGATGGGAAAGTTTTTGTCCGGTGACTGTATTTACAAAGTGATCTGTTTCATTGATGAATGGACAAAACCAACATTTGCGCGCATCTATCACGGGCGGAAAACGACATAAACGTGCCAAACTAAACAACTATAGAACTGTCGAGTAGATGTATAGTTTTGACCAATCAGACCACAGGAAACTATACAACTACACAACTGTGCAATTGTTAGCTGCTACGCATGCATAGTTGCATAGTTGTACAGTAAGCGGGCCAAAGTGCCATAAATACGAACAACTATACATCCGTATTGCTGGAGAGTAGATGTATAGTTTTAACCAATCAGAACACAGGAAAATATACAACTATACATCTACTCCCGCAGTCCGGAAAAGATGTATAGTTTTCACCAATCAGATCACAGGAAACTATACAACTATCCATCTACTCCCACAGTCCGGAATTGATGTAAAGTTTTAACCAATCAGATCACAGGAAATTATGCAACTATAGATCTACTCCCGCAGTCTGGAATAGATGTATAGTTTTAACCAATCAGATCACAGGAAACTATACTACTATAGATCTACTCCCGCAGTCTGGAGTAGATGTATAGTTTTAACCAATCAGATCACAGGAAACTAACCAACTATACATCTATTCCAGACTGCGGGAGTAGATGTATAGTTTTAACCAATCAGATCACAGGAAACTATACAACTATACATCTACTCCCGCAGTCTGGAATAGATATATAGTTTTAGCCAATCAGATCACAGGAAACTATACAACTATACATCTACCCCCGTAATAGATGTATAGTTTTAACCAATCAAAGAGGATAGATTAAAGGAATAACAAAGAAATAAATAAGGAATAATGAAAAGACAGAGAAAAACATTAGGAAAGAGAAGAGGATAGACTAAAGGAAAACAAAAACAACAAAGATACACATAAGGAAAGAGATGATGATAGATTAAAGGAAAGACAAAGAAATACATAAGGAGAGAGAGGAGGATAGATTGGAGGAAAAACAAAGAAATAAAGAGAGAGAAGATGATAGACTAAAGGAAAAAACAAAGCTATACATAAGGAAAGAGGAGAAGAGGATAGATTAGAGGAAAAACAAAGAAAATACATAAGGAGAGAGGAGAAGAGGATAGATTGAAGGAAAAACAAAAACACAAAGAAGTACATAAGGATGGAGAAGAGGAAAGATTAAGGGAAAACAAAGAAATACATGAGGGAAGAGTATAGGATATAAAAAAGGAAGCACAGGAATGAGAAGAGGATCTTTAGTTTATCCTCTCATCTTTCCTTATGTATTTCTTTGTCTTTCCTCTAATCTATCCTCTTCTCTCTTTTTATGTATTTCTTTGTTTTCCCTCTAATCTATCCTCTTCTCTCTTCTTATGTATTTCTTTGTTTTTCCTCTTATCTATCCTCTTCTCTCTTCTTATGCATTTCTTTGTTTTTCCTCTACTCTGTCCTCTTCTCTCTCCTTATGTATTTCTTTGTTTTCCCTCTAATCTATCCTCTTCTCTATCCTTATGTATTTCTTTGTTTTTCCTTAATCTATCCTCTTCTCTCTTTTTATGTATTTATTTGTTTTTCCTCTACTCTAACGTCTTCTCTCTCCTTATGTATTTCTTTGTTTTTCCTTTTCTATATGTTCTGTTCTTTCCTAATTTATTTCTTTATTTTTCCTTAATCTATCCCCTTCTCTATCCTTATGTATTTCTTTGTTTTTCCTTCAATCTATCCTCTTCTATTTCCTTATGTATTTCTTTGTCTTTCCTTTAATCTATCCTCTTCTTAAGCCTTATGTATTTGCCTTTTCCCCTTTAAACTATCATCTTCTCTTTCCTTATATATTTCTTTGTTTTTCCTCTTCAATCATCTTCTCTTTCCTTATTTGTTTCTTTGTCTTCAAGACTGTGGGAGTAGATGTATAGTTGTATAGTTTCCTCTGATCTGATTGGTTAAAACTATACATCTATTCCAGACTGCGGGAGTAGATGTATGGTTGTATAGTTTCCTGTGATCTGATTGGTTTAAACTATACATCTATTTCAGACTGCGGGAGTAGATGTATAGTTGTATAATATGGCTTTTTGAAAAATGTTTCTACTGAAATGGCACTTATTGACTTACATGATTACATTGTTAATTCTTTTAAAAATAAATTACATACTGTGGGTGTTTTTCTTGACTTAAGTAAAGCATTTGACTCAATTGATTACTCAATATTGTTACATAAATTAAGTTATTACGGCATTAGAGGACTACCTTATTCTTGGTTTGAAAGTTATTTACAAAATCGAACCCAAGTTGTCTCATACAACGATGTCATTTCAGACTCTCTTAATATTTCATTTGGTGTTCCTCAAGGATCGATCCTAGGTCCTTTATTATTTCTTTTGTTTATTAACGATCTCCCAAATTGTTCTAAAATATTGAAATTTATATTATTTGCTGATGACACCAATATCTTGTATTCAACAGATGATCAGTTATCATTGTCAACTAGTTTAAATAATGAACTACAAAAGGTCTCTTAATGGTTTAATGCCAATAAACTTACATTGAATATAGATAAAACAAATTATATATTATTCCATACTGCGAAACAGAAACAAAAAAATAGTTCTTTGCAAAACTTAATAGTGAAAATCAATAATACGTCAATTGAACGTGTATATTGTACTAAATTTCTTGGTGTATACATTGATCATGATTTATCATGGAATACTCACATCTCTTTTATCAGAAAAAAGTTATCACAGAACATCGGTGTCATCAGCAAATTACGCCATATCCTGCCAAAATATATTCTCATTACATTGTATAATACTCTAGTCCTACCGTTTTTATCATACTGTAATATTGTATGGGCTAATACATATTCTTCCAAGTTGGAAGCACCTTTTATATTGCAAAAGAGATTTGTAAGAATAGCTTCATCATCTACATATTTGGCACATACAAAACTTTTGTTCAAGAAGTTATTCATACTGAATATTTATAAATTGAATAATTATTTTAATGCAATACTACTATTTAAACACAGGCTTGGTCTGTTACCCCAAAATTTATGCAATATGTTAACATTAAATTGTTCAGTTCATAGATATAATACTAGAAATAGAATGAAATATTATTTATCTGTTATTACTAAGCAATATGAATTACACTCTTTCAGACATAAAGCTCCTTCTATATGGAATTCTCTTCCATCAGACATAACTTCTGTTAAAAGTTTGAATTTATTTAAAAGAAAGCTTAAATTATATCTTATTTCCAATGATCTCGCGATGTAAACAAAATTAATATCATTCCACAATGCAGTTTTGTTTAGGGTTGTACGGTTACGTTTTTGTCTTTGTGTTTTATTATGTTTTGTTTTTATTGTTTTATCATAAATCATTTTGTATGATTCCATTCGTAATTTTACTGTTTATATGAATTTCTTTACTGTCATGGTGGCTGTCAAGACAAACCCACTAGGGTTTTTATACAGCAACCAAATTCCTATTTTTATTGTCAATCTTTTAATATTTTAATGATTGCATGCTAAATGTAATAATTATGTCTTAGTATTCAATTATTATGTAACATATTTCTTGCATGTTGATATTAATGTTTTTATACATGGAATTGAATAAAGTTGAATTGAATTGAATAATTTCCTGTGATCTGATTGGTTAAAAGTATACATCTACTCGTCAGCGGTACGGATGTATAGTTGCACATAATTATGGCACTTTGGCCCGCTTACTATACAACTATGCAACTATACATGCGTAGCTCATTACATTCGCACAGTTGTATAGTTTCCTGTGTTCTGATTGGTTAAAGCTATACATCTACTCGACAGTTGTATAGTTGTACAGTTGAGCACATTTATGTCGTTTTCCGCCCGTCGCATTTAGTGCAGCCTATGTGTTGGGGGTGGGCAGGGGTTGGTATGTGAGGAATTCGAGATGTTACGAGTAAGTCTCTCAAGGATCTGCAGCGACGGAAGGATAGGAGTGGTGGATGTGGGAAAAGTTTCTTCATTTCTTTGTTTTGGTGAAGGACTGAGAGATGTTTTTGAGCAATTTTTGATAGTTTCTTTATAATGGGATGGTACGTTAGGACAAATGGAGTTCTTGATGTCTTACTTTTCTTTTTGTATGTTAACAGTTCTGAGCGGGGTACGAGTTTGCCTTTATCTATACAGCTTTCTCGATAAGGTTCTTATTATAAATATTGGCTGTTTGTTAAATTTGTCTTTAGTTGTGAGAGGGCTGAGTTTGAGTTATATATATATATATAAAGAAATGTTCCTCGAACACAACGCTGGTAGTCACTCATAGATGTTTTAGTGGAAGGTATAATGAAAGAAATGTCACTATGACATAGTATCATGCTATATATCCATGCAATTAATGCAAATGCAAACTTGTATATATTGAAACAACAAGTGAAGCTAACAGGTTGTGTACTTTTCATATAGATGCCCACAGAAGCCCATGTCACCTTAAAAAGCAAAACCGACTAGTTACCACAACAGCCTTGTCCACATGGTAATCATTCACACTCATTATCTGTATAGTTTGAAAATATTCATAGAAATATTATTTACAGAAATAGATTTGTAAATATGGACATGCAAGTATCTTTTCACCCATTGAAATAAAAGCTCCGACCGTCTCATAGTGACATTTCTTCCATTACATATATATACATAATATATATATATATATCATCCTTCCTGATTTTTCTAACGCCTTTTAAAACCAGCTTCTCCACGGTTACATGAAGCAGTCGAAATTAGAGAATTTGCGCACGGAGCGCGCGGCGAAATTGAAGTCTGATCGTGTAATACCTTTTGTATTTCATTGATTGGAAGCTTTCATGTCCCGAGTTATCCATCAGTTTCCCTCATTTTATTTTACACCTCGGGATTTATTGGGGGGGGGGGGGGGGGCAAAACGATATGTTTTCCCCCAAAATATTCTGGGGGGGGGGGGGGCAACTGCCCCCTGCCCCCCGGGATCGACGCCCCTGATATAAACGACAGACTAATGCATATTCCATGAACATATGAAGAGATATTTATGCAGAAATCGATCCTAAGTCGGATCAATTTTTTAATTTAAGCCCGCGCATCGAAATAGAGAAAGAAAGTTTTAGATACGAAAGAACAAGCTATTATACGACAACGCGATAGATAGTTGTTGTTCTCTTAGTTCTTGAGCAAGTAGATGACAAATTTCTACTTTGGCTAGAGGAGCCACAGGATGAATAAGGGTGAATTACAGAATTTGGAAGAGGCGTGGTAGATGAAAAGTGGAAATAGCTAAGGACAGCAATGATAATGATAGTAAAGAGAATGTTGGCTCAGTTGGTTAGAGCGCCAGCCTCATGAACGGGAGGTCGTGGGTTCGAACCCCGGCCGAGTCATGCCAAAGACTTCAAAAATGGGACCTTCTGCCTCCTAGCCAGGCGCTCGACACATAAGAATGGAGAAGGGTAATAACACATTACGTTATGCAGGGCCCACTGGAAGAGCAGTTTGATATCTGAAGTGGCTACCCTGGGTAACTAAAACGTTATTATTATTATTATAGAATCTGTATATCATGCACTAACGTTAAATATTTCAGTTACTCTGTGACCATAGTTTCATGAGGAAATTTGGGCAAGAAATTTACCCTTTATTTCACTTATCAGCTTTTCAGTTCTTAGAATTATGTCGAATGTGGTATATAGGTTTTGCCTTGTTATGAGTATACATTCCATACACTCAAATATTCAGTTTAAACCATTTTGTCATGCATGATGCCAGGTTTCTTCTAAATTTTGTTACATCATTGATTATCATTATGATATATTCCCATAATTATTTAGAATCTGATATTATTCATGTGTAAATAATGTTTACACTAGAAGCTACACCCTTCTTTGTAGTGTTCTAGTAGCTCGGCAGGCTGCATCCCAAATATTCTATATTTTGCCTTTTTGTTAAGGTGTTATGAATGATATGGGTGTAATGTTAGACTTATGTTGTGAACGTTGGAAGGATAAACCTGGGGAGCGTTTCATGAAAGGAAGTTGTCGGATATTTTATCCGACAACTGTTATAAGCTACTGAAATCCTTGCATCTGATTGGCTGAGAGCAAATTTGTCGGATAAAATATCTGACAAGTCCTTTCATGAAATACCCCCCTGTATTCACATGCAGCGTTACGCAGTACAGCTGGTAAATGTTGTTTATACGGCAATAAGTGAGATTGTTAAGTCAGGCAATCGTAACGGAATTAATCAATTCCGCAGAGTAAACGGTGGTTAGTTTGAATATGAAAGGAGGTATAGATGCTTGAGTAGGGCTCGGTGATTGAGAAGAGTCATTCTAGTCTTCCTTCGCACACATATTAGCACGTCTTTTTTAGATTTATAGTATTTAAATTTAATTTGCGATTTATAATATAAAGACAAATATAAAGTTGATAATTTTGGTCTTTGTAAATAGCCATAGGTTTTTCAGAGTTTCTGCGCTTATAAAGTTTTTATCTCTGTTTTTTAACCTCGGACTAAATTAGGGTTAGGTTAGGACATCAAAATATACTGAATCTTAAATTGTTAAGGCTGTCGTATTGCACACTTTGTCATCTATTTGTCATTCCAAGTGTATTTTGTAGAGTATTTATATAATATTGAATGGCCTTAAGTGGGATACAAGGATATATCGCACGAGCTATGAGCATATTTCACGAGTCGGCACGACGAGTGAAATATTTTCAAAGCGAGTACGATATATCTTTGTGTCCCACGAAAGAAAAGCCATTCAATATTATTATTATTAATTGTATGATACCGAGTTCTTCAATTTTCACCATTACATGTCTTTACGTTTTTGTAATGACTCCGACATAAAACACATGCAGGTAGAAAAACATTTTTGTCCTAATTACCCAAGCATCTTGCAAGAGCTGTGTGCATACATCCATTGTCTTAACCTTTGCGTATTTAAGCGCGTATTTACATTTTTACGCGTCATGTGCATCCCAAACCATGAGATATTACACTATTAATACATGGTTGGGAGTGCGTAAGTGCGATCTGGCAACACAAAGGTTTTTATCATGGTGTACTAACGCACGAGGCGTAGCCGAGTGTGTTAGACACCACGATAAAAAACCTGCGTGTTGCTGGATCGCACTAACGCACGAACTCACAACCATGTATTAATAGTTTTATAAAACGGGTCTACAATCTTAGTGTTTTCTAACAATCTTAGTGTTTGATCCGGATTATCCGTGCGTTAGTCCCCTCGCTGTGCGTTAGTACTTTTTTTTTGCACGGTCACGTGGTGTCATTTGACCAATCAGGATGGCTACATTCTTGAACCCGTTTTATAAGGAGATATATTGCACGGTCATCCGGGTACTTTTACACAAACCATGATCTGGATCTGGATGTATACAGTGCAGGACCGTTATGGTATAACGCACCGGAAAAGAGAGAGGGCTAACGACGACTAGTGATACTGATGAAACTGGTCTTCAACAGCTGCCTTGAAACTTGCCACTGTTTGAGAATTTACTATGGTGTCTGGAAGATGGTTCCAGTCCACCGTTGTTTGAACAAAAAAAGAGTTCTTGTATTGGTCGGTGTTGAAGTTTTCGACCGCAAAACACTTACTATTGTTTTGGACTTGCCTTTCAACTAGGTTTGTTGCCTCAAACCCAGTAAATTTCGTGGCTTTAATCTGCCTCTTTTGTCTTGAGGGTCTTATAAAGTTATTCAAAGGGAGGGCTGGTACCAACCCCCGACCACTTTGAAGTAGGAAGTAAGCCTGGAAAAAATCCGCCTTGATGCTAGTGTGGGTAAATTAAGGTTCTCCAGCATCTGTGTCATGAGATATCGTTTTCAAATTGCACGGTAATCCGGGTACTTTTGCGCAAACCATGAGATACGCCAATTTTTCTGGTCGCCTGAAAACCCTTCATACAAATAATAATATGAAATATCATGAATACTGTAAATAAAAGCCGGCTCATCGTGCTAGTAGCTTGGCAGGCTACTGTATATATCCCAAAATATTGTATATTTGCATTTTGGTTAAGGTGTTATGGATGATATGGGTGTAATGTTAGACGTACATCAGGGTTGCCAGATCGTGGCTAGTCTTCACGGCCAAACTCAACATATTTTACGGCCAAATTCGGCCAAACTATTTTTTTTCACGGCCAAATTACACGGCCAAATTATATCTATTTAGAAATGAAATTAGGTATACCCCTATACACAAATTAACTGTCTCATGCACTCCCCTAGGTTTACAATAAAGCCTGCTTAAATAGTTTGACATTATATTGAGCGACAACGTGCAAGTTTCTGTATTTGAGTCTAATAAGATGTGGTCATGCGAATACTAGTATGTATACGCATGCTTATAATCGACCGTGCCCCCGGCCTGCAGCACAAACTAGTGTGTAGACTAGGCTAAGGGAGTGTTTCATGAAAGGACTTGCCGGATATTTTATCCGACAAGTTTGCTCTCAGCCAATCAGATGCAAGGATTTCAGTAGCTTATAACAGTTATCGGATAAAAAATTCGACAAGTCCTTTCATGAAACGCTCCCCAGGGCTTAATTCATGCATAACACACGCCGTAGCAGACGCGCGCATGCACATCCTATTGCATTTTTACATATTTCAAGTGATTTTATGGTTACATTTCCTATCTGATTATGAAAAAGGCCAGAAATAAAGATTCACGGCCAAGATTTCTGTTTTACGGCCAGAATACGGCCAAATTAATTTGGCCGTGAAATATTTTTTCACGGCCAAAAAAAGGCCAAATGGCAACCCTGACGTACATGTATGTTGTGAACGTTGGAAGGATGAACGAGGGGTTACTAGGGTAATTGTGCTTAGTGGCGACTGAAAAGCTTCCAGTAAGTAATCATTTTCTTGCGCTGTGTTAAAATGAGTAATCCCAGTAATATAAAAACAAAGGAAGGTCAAGTACATGTTGAGAAATAGCTGGCTGAAGTAACAGTGAATAGAAACATGAAGGAAGTGAATAAGTGTATAAACGAGCACTATTCAAATTTTTAAAAAAGCTTACTGGAAATGAGAATCATGAGTCATCAGACAGAGTAGACATAATCACAATGCGCTGTACGAACTGAGTATTATTATCATTTATTAAAGAGAAACTCTGAAAAGAATTCGGAAGTAATGTTAAATGCTATGTGATATAGCAGAGTTGTAATCAAAGCCCAAACCCTCAAGGCCGAGGCACTGGCTAGCAAGGTCAAGGCTAAGGTCAAAGCTTGAAACCTCAAGGCCAAGGCATTAATACAGAAAGGAGGGGGAAATGGAATATAAAAAGATAGAGGTTAACACACAAAAAAATAAAACATATAGGCACTGCCTTAATCAAGAATCAAATGACTGCAGGGATGGCTGAACATTTTTCAAATTAAAAAAGGGGGTCATTGAAAAAAGTCACCTTTTTAGGAAAAGGGGGCACCTACAAGGACCTGTGGAAAAAAATATGTATTAATTTTATTTATTTTGGTTATTTATTGTTGGAAAGCGGAGTGAGCTAGTTAATAAAGAGGGACTTGATATTGGACGCAAAAACACAATATACAAAATAAAGACTTTATCTTTAACAAAACCTGATTGGGAGCTTGCATTTGGTTAATAAGTCATGCAAGGTATTGTATTTTATTATAATTACAACAGGAGATATGTCACCGCTCTTAAACCCACGATGTCCCTTTTCTCCAGTTGATTTTCTTGTTAGGTCCAATTCAGAGTTTTAAGCCTCTTGTCAAGATAGTGAATGTGAGGTGTCATTCAAGGTTGCATAGCATCTAGTGCACTAGTGATGTATCTTGGGATTATGGAGCACAGAGAAACAATGAAATTGCCCCCCCCCCCTCAAAAAAAAAGGAGTAATAGTAATAATTAATAAATAAATTTACACATGAAAAAAACAAAAAACAAAATGAAAGATAAATAGATACAGAAATTAAAAAAAAAATGTTCTTTTAATAAAATGCAATTTTACGCACTTTACCTAAGACAATTCGACAAGGAAGAGTGCAATCAAAGTTTCGAATTATGAACATTGATTAGAAGTTTTCTCAAATGGGGCATCAAATTTTTGTCGAAGAATTAATAAGGCAGTTGTTGAATCTTTGCAAGTGCCATTTTAGCTTTATCCTACATTCGGCGCAAAATACTTAAAAAGAGGCAGTTGAAACTTAAAGGCCTTCATGTTAACTAGGGAGCAAAGCAATGAGAAGTACATTTTTTCTTTTCTTTTTTTTTTTATAGATTCTGAACCGGCTTAAAAGGCCATTTCTTAACTAAATCATAATTATGATATTGGGATATTAAGACTAATTTCTAATGCAATTTTTAAAGCTGTGTATTGGGGCGTATATAATCCACAATATTGTCATAATTTTCTTCCACAATATTTTCATGATTGTTTTTTTTTCCTTTCCTACCATTACTCCTCGAATTATGTTCTGTGCCCCATTTATGTGGGCCTCTGCCAAACAAAACAAGCAAAACAGATGTAGGCCTATATAACTTGGTACAAGTTTTTGCCTATATGGCAATGGAATGAATAATGTCGCAGAAGCCTTTGACCGAATTTATCAAAATTTGCAAATACTTCTTTCAAACTTACCAAATGTTCACAGAAAGACAAGAAATGAAAGTATATTTGTTCCAGCCTGCACCTGTATTTCATACGGTATTACTGTTATCATCATCATCATCATTATTATTCATATCATTATGATGATGATGATGATGATGATGATGATTATTATTATTATTATTACTATTACCATCATCATCATCATCATTCTATCATATAAATCTAAAGAAGTTGTAAAACATGAATTCAATTCCCAAGTCAATTATGATTACCTAGATCTTGTATCAGCTACATGATATAGTATTACTATACTATACAAACAACCAAAATATCTTTTAAAAAAAATTACTTGCAAAAATGGCAAAGTTCCATATGCCTTGAATTTTTCTGGAGATGATCAAGGCTCGGAACCCTTAAGGCCAAGACCAAGGCATGCCAAAGGCCAAACCATTGAAAAACCCCAAGGCCGAGCATCAAGGCACTATAACACTGTGTGATAGTATCCATGATCTGAAGTGTACGTGCGAACCTGTGTCCGTATACAAGGCTTTAAGATTGCGGTAGTTGGCAGTAGAAGTGTTTCGAATAACATTTGTCACTTTATCTCCGTGTAATTTACAAGGAGACATTCAGGGGAGACGGAGCGTCTTTCAAAGTGGGTAGGGGGCACCAACCAAAAAGGGCACTTTTAGAGAAAAAAAAGGGGTATTTACAAAGGGTGAACATAAAGCAAAAAACAGAGACCATTTTGTCACATTGATATTACAGTCAATTAATACGTCTTAAACTTCATCTTCTTTCTTTTTATTTTTGTTCTGAACGCTGCTTCAGCTTCCCCAGTTAGCAGTTGTGTGTAATGATTCATGTGCAAGCGAGCGAAGTGAGCGAGCAAAAAAAATCAGACTTTTTTCTAATCCTGAAGTCCTTGGGTTGTGCATTATTTACATCCATACAGTGGAAATGACAACAACAAATTAATTTGGGGGTGGGGGAATGCCTAATGATCTTTTAATTCGTACATTAACCATGTCGTTTTTCGTTAGGAATACCGTAATACATCGATATCATCACATTTATGCGATCTGCTTGATTTCGTTAAATTAAACTATAAGAGCGAGCGAGTTTGGGAAAAATTTTCAGAAAATATTGCCCTTATACTTGGTGTAAGGTATAGGCACATTCGAGTGAAGGGCATTGTGCCCCTCTTGCCTCCAGCTCCACTGCCTTACATTGTAGTTGTATATCTTTTGCTACATAAAGCCGCACCAATTCTTGGAAGGTAGATATACCTCTTTTTGTAAGAAACAGTGGGAAAATATCAGTAAAGGGGGGGGGGGGGGCACTTATCAGAAGAGGAAAAGGCGCTTATCATAGGTTGAAAGAGGCACTTATAAGAGATGAAAAGGGGCATTAATGAGAAGAGGGAAAGGACTCATATTAGATACGAAAAGGGCACTTATCAGAAGTAAAGAGGGGACACATCAGATTTGAAAATGGGCACTTATCAGAAGGGGAAAATAGATATTTATCAGAAGGAAAAGGGGGCAGCTATATCAGAATTAAGAATGCATTAATCAAGGGAGAAAAGGGCACATATTAGGGAGAAAACAGGGACAATCATTATATTTTGAAAAGGGGCACTTATTAGAAGAAAAAAAGAGCGCTTATAAGAAAGGAAAATAGGCCCTATCCGCAGTAAAATTGCATTTATCGGAAGGAGAAAGGGCACTTATTAGAGATAAGGAGCCATTTATTAAATTGAAAACGGCCACTTATCAGAAGGAGAAAAAAGGGCACTTATCAGAAGGGGAAAGGGCACTTTAATATTAGGAAGGAAGAGGGGCATTTTTAATATTAAAGAGGGCACTTATCAGGGAGAAAAGGGCATTTTTTCAGAAAGAAAAAGGGCACTTTTGGGGTACTTTGAAAAGTTGGGGGCACTGTTCCCCCTGCCCCCCGGAGCGCCGCCCCTGGAGACATTAGAACCCTTTTAACGGAGGGTTTGAGAGAGGTCGTCCTGAAAGAATAATTATTGTTGCTGGCTTTATGTGATCGTAAATTGTCCACTTAATCATGTTAACCTGTTATCAAAATCAAGAGAAAAATATCAATGTGTCTTATTAAAATGTCTCAATGTTTTGTTTTTTATTATTATTATTTTAGTTATGTTCTGATGATTCTGTAATCCTATTATATTGATCAATAAAAACTTAATGAAAAAAAATGTCTCAGTGTCTTCCCATTTTCCTACTTGGAAACGTGGCCTACTGTAGAAACAGAAAAATAACTTTTCCAAATTATTGGAGATTATAAATGATTTTAGTGAGAAATATAATGGAGAAAAATATTACATGTTGCTTAATAAAGGATGATCCTAACATAACTAATAGTCCAGTTTTTGTCAAAGAATTCAATTTATTTTTCTCTAATATTACAACAAAAAATCAAAGCTTCCCATGTTGGAAGATATACTTTAAAACTTTTCTTTCTTTCTTTCAAATAATTGTTAAAAATTCCATATTTTTCAATCTTACAAATGAAACTGAACTCACTGAGGTTGTGAAACATTTAAAGCAAATAAAAGTATGGCATTTGATGGAATAAGTTAATCGGTGGTGATTAAACGAGTTATACATTTTATTTTAGGTTTTCCCACCCAATTTCATATTTTTGTCACTCATATCAATTGAGGTGCATTCAAATTCACCCATTAATCGTTTTACGATGGATATCGGTCTTTCAGATGCAAAATCCGAGCAATGGAATTCATTTGGAGACATGCGAATTAATTTATGAACATCCAAATTGATTCATCGGCAAAATTATTTCAGTTTAGGGCATTTTATTTTTTGTTATCCGCATTCGATTTATTTTTAGGGCAAAATAAAAAAAATAAATAACTAATCGCTACCGTGCATACGAAGACATGAACGTACGTACGATTTCAAAATTTCGTGCATTGAATTTCGAGGTTCGCGCATAGTAGGCCTGAGGAGCCTATTTGGGCGTTCAATTTCATTTTGAGGAATTCATTTTATTTATTCGTTAATTTAGTTTCATGGATTCCGTATGTTTGTATGTCTTTTGTGTGCTTGTGCGTGTTTTTCGTTTAAATCTCTATCATACCTATCTATGTCTTTACGCCTGTGTAAGATATATACGTGCATAAGCTCGATGTGCTAGATATCCTGTTCTTGTTATGGGATTTCTTGTTGCTTCATATACCAAGTCATCAGTCTTCAAAACTTTTCAGTTTTTATGTTTGCAATGACTACATGATTCATAATTTCTATGTTTGTTTCCATCAGTGTTCTTTCTTTCCAAAAAAAAAAAAAAAAAAGGAATCTGGAGTGTCTGTTTTAAACCATTGTATGACATTTTGCATGTTAAATCTAATGCACTTATTTAAAATATGCTTGTCCTTTAATAAATTTGAATGACTGAAGGAAAGCCGAGGCCGCCACTTTGAATGCCCATTTCTAAAATTTTATGCTCCTAGTTCATTTTCTTCTGGTAGGATTACAAAAGACATGACAATTTGTAAAATCATTCTTGTTTTTCAAAAAAGGAGATCCTCATTTTGATATTTTCAAATTATAGATCGAAAACGTAGCTCCCTATTTTTTCTAAGACCTTGGAAAGGTTAACATAAAACGGACTTAAATGTCACATTAATAAGAACAATCTTTTAAATATTTCAGAATATGATTTCAGAACAAATTCTTCATGTAATCTTACGCTGGTTGATCTCCATGATTGCATTCTTAGCAATATGAATGGCAGTTTAAGCTCAATTGGTATATTTCGTGATTAGTCCAAGGCTTTACCTGTGATACCTGACTTGCTAAGTTGGATAATTTTGGTTTACGTGGCGTTGCACTTGGTTGCTGGATTAGTTATCTGATCGTTTTCATTGTACTGTTTACAATAAGTTTGTTTCTCATCTTGAGAGGGTCCAATGTGGAGTCCGACAGGGTTCCAGACTGGGGCCTCTCCTGTTTCTAATTTGTGTAAAAGGTTTTTGTAATGTTCAAATTTTTGTCATTCTGTCCTCTTAGCAGACGATACACATATAATTGCTACTCACAATGATTTTATGTACTTGTAAAAAGGACAAATAAAAAATTAGTCAAGGTAATAAATTGGTTTTATGCTAATGAATTGATAATAAACTACGATAAAACAAATTTAGTGAAGAACAAATAAAACTTGATATATTCCTGATGTATAAATAAATATTCATAAAGACCGCTATTCATAACGCGTGTTAAATGAATAACGGTTTTCTACGAATAGCGAGTGGACCCCTAACACTATTCCTAGCAATATCTCTCAAATTTATTGTTATTATTTCATTATCCAAAAGTCCAAACTCAGTCACTGTTTAGTTCTGTTAGACACTGTGGTCCACGACTGTGGAGCAACCTTTCATACGATATCAAGAGTTCTGCTACTATTAATTCATTTAAAGCAAAGATGAAAAAGTTATATATTGATTCGTATTCACATTAACCTTTATAAATGATATATATTTACCATTCCCCACCCCTTGTGTTTCAGGTTTTTGTGCTTGTCAGCGTGCTTTAATAGCATGATGTGTGCTATTAAACGTTGTCGAGTATAGAAAACCTTTTAAATAGATTTAGTCGAGACTGACGTCACTAGCGAAAATCTTTTTAGCATACTGGCTTTGTAAAATCATGATGCCAAAGTTCCGTATAAAGAGTTGCCCAGGGTACAAGTGTTTATGTGAAAGTGTATGTAGCATTTGCCTCGGAACCGGGGGGGGGGGGCTGGGGGCTGGGGGCTGGGGGCTGCAGCCCCCCCCCCGCACTTTTTTTAGTAGACACGTGTCATAAAACCTCGGGGAAAAAAGTTAGAAAATTGTCATTAAGGAGTGAAATCAAATCAGCCCCCCCCCCCCCCACTTTCAAAAACGCTCCACGGCCCCTGTATAGAGGGTACGTTGCACAAATGCGAAGTACATGTAATACAGTGTAACATGAGTAATGAATCAGGTGTGAGGGCGTTTACGTTCATGATAAGTGCATGATATGCTTTATTATATAGAGTTTATGTCGAGGTTGTGATTTTATGCAGGCCAGTAGACATGTACATTTATCATATTTATTTAGTTCATATGAAATGAAAGAACAATGCTAGAGAATATTTAATTGGATTTATCAATGCATAGAAAGATCCTCAGAATATCATAGAATAAAGGTGTGATAATCTTGGTTTATACAAAGTAATGAAAGGTTAGGATTGCAGTACTGTACTTTTTCTGATGTAATGTTTATTTGCATGTTTGGACAGAAACATGATCTTTTCATGATGAATGAAGAGTTATGACAATGGAGACATGTATGACTAAACAAATGTTTATGTTTACATTAAGTTGCCGATTGAACCTGAATTATTGATGTTGCACGGTATCTCTATTGGTTTGTCTGGTTAGGTCGTCAGTAGTGTCTGGGGGTAATACGCCACAAATATAATGAGTATTTTTTTAATGTTTTGCTTTTTTCTTCGTTCTATGATGCAAAAGCTATGTTTATTTAATAGGGACCTAAGTCATACAATTTTCACTGAACTTTCTTCTTTTCTTTTGTCTTTAATCTGATATGAATACAAGTGTATATTGTACGTTGTAAATTCCATGGTCATTATTTTTTAATGATTCGATTGAGAGAAAGTATGGCTAGAGTGCCCAAGTCTGCGCAGTGCCCATGTCTGCGCACAGGCGTAACTGCGCGATTCTGATAAAACAAAACACGCAACGAACACAAACTTTTCATCCTTATTATAGCAATCGGTATTCATGCAAAAAACGAGTCAAAATGATGTAAAAAGGTCTTATTTCAGATGTTTTATTCTCAAGCCTCAAAATGTTGCCTTTCACGTCAAAACTCCCGAACTGCGTGTAAAATGAATGAGTGCGCCACGGCCGCCGCTTCTTGTGAAAATGGCATCGTTCTTGCTCTAATTTTGATGATATTTTTTGCAAACTTACTCTTTAGAATATCAGGAATAATATAAAACTAAGCTTTAGAGGAATATTGGAGAAATTCTTGTTAATTTTCAGGTCAAAACTTAGGTGCGCAGACATAGGGCTCCCCATCATATACAAATGAATGGAATTAAATTGAATGTAGAATGTTATTTCAGCAATTGTACAATCTCTCTACATAATTATCTTTTATGTATCAGTGATTAATGGTATTGTTCCAGTGTATATGTAAATAGCAAAAGTGACCCCCAATTATTGATAATTATCGTCCAGATTTTCTCTTATCAACATTTTATAAAAATTCTTGAAAATTCTTAGTATTTTTAATTTGAGTCAGATTTTTTTCTGATTTTCAATTTGGTTTTCGTAAAAAGCTCACAACAACTCATGCTAAATTACACTGTATTGATAAAATTTCTACTGCATTAGATAACCACATGCACACAATTTCTTTTTTTCTGGATTACTCTAAGCCATTTGATAATGTCGATCATAATATTTTGTTACATAAGTTATCTCATTATGTAGTCAGAAGAAAGTTATTGGACTGGTACAAAGTCGAGGTTACAAAATGTCAATTGTGGAGTTCCACAAGGATCACTTCTTGGTCAACTTTTGTTTCTTATATATATATATATATATATATATATATATATATATATTATGATTTCCAGTATTACTCCTATGTATTTTCATTTTGCAGATGACTCAAATATTATTATCACACGAATCTTAAGGTCCTTTTAGAAACTGTAAATATTGAGTTAAGTACTTTTATGACTTGGATAAATCCATATAAACTATCGTTAAATTATCAGAATACCAATTATGTGCTTTTAGTAATTCTGCTAAAATGTTAGTTTGATACGTGTATTTTTGTTTTTTCAGGAGTTTCGATAGAGTAAATTCAACAAAATTTCTTTGTCTGTATACTGATGATAAACTGAATTTAAAAATTCATGTGGATAAGCTTTGTAAACTGTTATCAAGAAATAATGGCATTATATTTAAACTGAAAGCAGTTATTCCGAAAGAAATATTGTTCATCCTGTATTCGACTTTAATTCTTCTATATATTAATTATGGTATGTTTGATTCAAAAGACAGTTACAAGAATAATTTATAATGCTCATTTTCGTGCTCGCACTAATGCTTTTTTATTAACATGAAATTTTAAAATTGGAAGACATCTATTTCATGTAATTAGGGTCTCTAATGTATGATTTTAATGCAGGTGACCTTCCGCTAGCACTAGCCAAGTAAAATAATGAAATTCACAGATATGCCACAAGAAGCCTTCAGGATTGCACATTCCCCGTGCAGGACACAATTTTACTCTCAATACGCTAGTATGTACTGGACCCAGGTTTTTGAACTCACTTGATGCAGTCATCAAACATGTTTTCAGTAAAGAGCCATTCGGAACAAGACAGGACATGAACCCTAAATTTTCAAATCTGGCGTGAAGTTAATCGTAAATATCAAAATTTTCACAATCTGATAAAATTTAGACATTTTTACACTTAAGAATACTGATGATTTGCACAAATTATTATCATAAGCTTGAAATCATTATTTCATGTATTTGATACCAATTATGATATATTGTAAAAGAAGAGTAAAGGTCATATTAATATGACCTGTTTGCTCAAATATACTTGATACACAAAGTTTGAATAACATAGTAACCAAGAATAGCATCAAGTTCTGTTCTGTATGATTTCTCATACTTCAGTAACCTTCGAAACCTAAAGAGAAGATTGAGTTACGGGAAAGGTTTGAAATAATTTCTGAGCTTTCTCATTCCTTTATGTCAGTTTGGATGAATATCATATTAGAAATGTTCCCTGACTAAAAGGATTGCTCTTCAAATGCCCACAAATTCGAAATTCGTCGAGAAATAGCTGAAGTGTAAGGGCCGAACATCATGCCACATGTGTGTGCGGTCCCATATACCCATTTATGTGTGCAGTGCATATGATTTTCAGCGAGCCGATTGAGAAAATATCTTATCATTTTGATTATTCCAAAATATCACAATATACACTAAACACGATAAAAACTACTTTCGAAAAATAAACTCAAGGGCAATTTCAAACTATTGTACTGCCCACAGAAATCTCGTTCGGATTACGTAATACACCATTATAATGTTCATTTCTAAAGGTGATAGACAGGGCTATTGAAATTGTCTTGAGTTTATTTTTCGAAAGTAGTTTTTATCGTGTTACTAATTCTTATTTAAACATAATTAACCTTTCCCAATTGCTTTGAGTTTCTTTCACAATGTAATCGCATGACCAGAACTCAACTTTATCTTTAAACTCCAAAAATTGTCATTCTGTAACGCCCCAAAAACATAATTTCAAACTTATTTCCGAAAAGGACTGTCATTTTTTAATGAAAGTTTATATATAAAGCAAAGTACCTAATAAAATCTGTGTGCTTTGGGTATGAAAAAATACTTTTAATATTAATTTTGATATGAGTGATTATGTCGTTCCGTAACAAAATAATGTTACGGAATGGCATAAAGTTCAGTTTTGTTAATTCAACTCTGACCTTATACATTAGTTTACCTTAATATATCAGACGATTATCGACTAAAGCAAAGATGATGAGCTCACTTTCCAGTATGAAAATTATATCAAATTTAATGATTTTGATATTTTGGGTTTTGTGCACAAAACAAATAGGAAAAATGGTGTTTTATTATTCCATTTGTTAATGAGATGCGTTTTGTCCTCTATAGCTTTGACTGTCCAGCATTTTAGATCTAAATATTGATCTAGATGATAGTATCAAATAGAAAAAGTCATATGATGAAATTTATGAAAATTGCATAACAATATATTGTTCACCAAGTTTGGTGCAGAGGCATAAGGGAGACGCAATCGCATTCATCTTGTTTTTATTTATATTTTTCCTTATATTCACCTGTCTTCTTGTCACATTCTTGTCTTGTGAAGATGTATGTCATATGCCATTCACGTAACCCTATGCTATATCATCTTCCTCTTCTTCCTTCTCTTTCTCTAACTCTGCCAATCCCTTCCCGACTTTCCCTATATATTTTATTTCTCTCTTTTCCCCCTTTTCATTCCTATCGTCATGTGATTTAAAAAAATGTCCGTGCCCCTCTATAAACTGTCACCCTTGTTTCTCTTTCCCCACCTATACTGTACCTTTGTGGTTTGCATCATATTTTTTTTCCTGAGATACCTTATCTCACAAGCCATACTTCACAAAGGTCTCTTTCTTCAAAAAAAAATTGTTGCCTTTTGTATTACACTAATACTCATATTCAGGAGCGAATCCAGGATTTTGTGAAGAAAAGAGAAGAAAGGTCATTAGCGTTTTGAGGTGTGATTTTACTCCAAAATTCTCTGAAAAGCAAAAAAAGAAGGGGGAGTCATTAGTGTTCTTGGGAGTGTTTCTGTCACAATTTTGATCATTTTTTGTTTCCATATCTTATTCTGTTAGGGTCTGCTTTTAAAGCATAAGTGAGGCTAGTCTTTGTTATGTAGATTTCCCTCTTGAGGTGCAGCATAGCCCTACATTTCTTTTACTGATATGCTAGGCATGCACTCAGGTTCTTTAATGATATGCAGTGTAGCCCTACTTCTTTTCACTACTGATATGCTAGGTATGCACTCAGGTGCTTCCTTTTATGTTTGGGCTGGGCTGATTCAGTTATACAGTGTTGGAATCAGTCATATTAATATCAACGTTTGGGTACATGAGTTGAGTTTGTAAGCTTTATGAAGAGATGTACCACAGCATTTCATAAATACCTGAATCCCGTGGCATTCCATAGGACTCTATCCTGATCTTCGCTTCGCCCCGTTATACATTGTACAGTAGAGTATAGTTTCTACGTAGAGTCTACACTACGATATACATCCAAGCTCACGACGCGTTAAAAGTAACCGAGTTTGTGCAGTTGATTTCTTCAGATTATATCTCCTCAGTGACTGTTGAAGAGACGATCATTTTGGACAAGACTTTCTTCAATATTCTTACCAAGAACACTCGCGGTATCGTAAAGAGTTTAAATATTAAACAGTAGATTGGTACCAAT
Organism: Heliocidaris tuberculata; assembly: GCA_025618425.1. NCBI lineage: Eukaryota > Metazoa > Echinodermata > Echinoidea > Camarodonta > Echinometridae > Heliocidaris > Heliocidaris tuberculata. The sequence continues at coordinate 72,258,883 of CM046832.1, read as the reverse complement.
TAAGCACTATTTAGCCTTAGGGCCTTTTGGAAACATGAATTGATCTTTATAACATTACAGAGATTCCAGAGATATATCTAATTACATGTATCACATATTACCATACATGTAAGTTACTAACTGATGTCGAAGACTTATACTCCCTACGGGGCTTGATTTTGTAAAAGATTTTTTTTTTTTTTTTTTTTTTTTTTTAGGTGGTCTGTCATAGACAGATCACCTTTTAATTTCGTCAGAATTTTCTTTATTTATTTATTCTTTATTTTTATTTTTCTCCCACTTTCTTGTTGCCATGATATCTCAAGATCGTCCAGGTCAATTTTTTTCAAATTTTCGTCAGTTATCAGGCCATCATTGAGCAAGCTCCCGCATCTTTTTCAAGGTCATCAGGTCATCATGACGTCATCCAGTCGCCATTTTGTGAAATCACATTATTGATCATATCTTCAAAACGAGCCGTCAAAAATGAACCATATTTGGTACACATGAACTTCAGGTCAAGGGTCAACATCCCATGTCATGAAAATTCGCGCGCGTATCATGAAGCGCACGTATGCGCGCGTCAAATTTTAAATTCACCTCAATTCGTTTTTTTTTTTTAGACGTCGTTTTCTTGTCCATCTTTTCCTTAATTTCTCTTCCATCCTGCCTTTGACAACGAAACCAATGATTGAAACTTGAAGGAAATGCATGTCCATTTTAATTCCAACTCAAAGATTCGATAAAAATCTCCCGTTTTTTCACCCATTGCCAGAAAGTTGCAATCAATTGCAAATCCCCCAAATCAGTCGCAAGTCTTGCAATTCATTGCAAATTTGCAATTGATTGCAAGTTACGCTCAATCCTGTTGCAAGAAAGTTGCAATCAATTGCAAATCCCCCGAAATCAGTCGCAAGTCTTGCAATTAAACGCAAATCAGTTGCAACTTTGCAATGGATTTAGGGGTAAGCGCAAAATTTGCAACTGATCTGCAACTGATCTCAAGTCTTCAAAATGGCAGCTGCAAATGAAGATGGTGGGAGGAATGTCCCAGATAAATCAATCCATTTGATCATTTCTCAGTGAAAAAAATATAGATTTCATAAAGATAAAGTAAAGCAAATTTGTAAGATGCTGAATGAGGAGGATCTACAGAGGCAAACTTCTAGGAGCAAAGCACTTAACAAAGAGTTGCAAGTATGTATAGCCTTGAATTAATTCGCAAAGAAATCAATATTTGATGAAATAGCGACCAATCATTGTGTGGGATGTCTCTACTATAAGCCGCTGTGTTGATTTCCCATAGGCTTGTGTACAAATTAGATAAATTCTGCCATTCTTTCACAACCTTCCCATCATTCAACAACATCCATGCCATTCACACATACATATTTAAATCAATCATCAATTAGAGATGAGTGTTCCCCAATGTCACAAAATTTACCGTCATCTATATACTCTCCTTCAAAACAAGCCATCTTGATTGAATTTCATACCCTAAATTTTTACAACTAACACTTCACATGCATTATACATGGATATATCCATCCACTGACCTCCACACAAAGCACCCTCAAATTTCACTACCCATAACCCTCTTCAAATGATGACAATACAGAAATGATTGATGCATAATTAAGTACTCAAGTTTAGATTTAAAATGGTTTTAATCCCTTGATTGTAACGGTGTACATCTCATTAACAGAGAGAAATAACAAAACTTTTGGCATTTAATGGTGCGGAACTTCAGGGATGAAGTTGCTTATAAAATCACAAGCTGCAGCCTAAAAAAAATACCTGTCATATAAATCAATGCATCACCACCAAGTGTATGTTACAATTTATTCAATTATGACTGGTTCAGTTTTGTACAGTAGTGCTATTATCCCTAGATTGAGTAGGTTAACTGCCAATAGTCCTCAGTCTGCAGAATCACAAACTCCTCCTCTACCTCCATTGTTAGGTCTTGATTCCTGAAGGGCCTTGCGATTTGAGATGAACTTCAGAGGGGTGCAGCTTGTTTTGGAGTCACTCGCTCCTTCTGCTCACTGCTCCTGTCTCGCCTCCACTCGCCTCTTCGTAACCAATTCTGACAGGCAGACTGTTAATGAATAAATATTTTTCTTTATACTTGTCGTTTCTAGAAAAACTACCTCCAGGACGACCAGGAAGTAGTTATCTTTAACAGACCTATATTTAGACCTTGGACGGCTACCTCCCGCCCCCATCCAAAACAAAAAACTTTTTTATGAAAAAGGAGATATACTGGTTTTTGTAGTCTTTCTTAATCACTAAATCCACCTAGCTTACTGTTGTTTACAAAATATATTGTGAAGGTGAGATGGATTGCAGGTAGCATAGTATGTACACTTCTGCTTCATACTTTGGAAAAGGCTGGTAGCAATCATGGGTGTCGATCCCGGGGGGGATGGGGGTATATACCCCCCCCCCCCCAAATTTGAGGTGGGGGGATGGCCTGTATTACCACCCCCCCCCCATATTTTTGGATAAAATAAATAAGAATTATGATACATTAAACTTAAAACTAATAATTATCCAAACTCATTATTTGATCTTGAAATACCATCACATTCTTTAAGGATTAGATGTCAGAAAATAAGAAATGCCATAATTTCAACACAAAGATATCGAAGAAAATTCATTCGCTCGCATTGTTATTCTCAATTAAGGGGTTCTGTGTATTTTTTCTGGTAACTTCGCTCCCTTGCCAGTCACCCCCCCCCCCCCAAAACATGAACATGGATTGTCACCCCTGGTGGTAATGGATACATTTGTTGACAATAATCAGCTTAAAGTTCATGCTCTACTATGAGGGCAACTTACTCCAGACACTGTCACTATCCACACATCTGATCTTGAGACAGCAGAGTCCTTGTGGTGTCTACCATATTAGCCAGAGCTTCTCACTGCCCTCCAGCATTGAATTGGATACATTTTACACACAACTGTTTGTAAAGAGGCATATAGAAAATTTACTTTTATGACATGCTTATGAAAGTAGTTTACAATATTCACTACAAAGGGAAAGGCAGGGTTTTGTATAATTTTTAAACTTGCAGTTAAGGTGCAATGAAAACTCGACTGTGAGTCAGTGAACAATACGTAGCAAGGAAAGGACAAAATAAACAACATACACAGTATAAAAGTCTGTATCTGTTAAAAGCTTTTGGGCATACATGTATCTATAAAGACCACATACAGGAAAAAAGTTAAAGTGATCAATATAGACCAACATGTAGGGCCTGGATTAAGAGTCACCTGACATTTGCTCCGACAACATTTGTTACAGGCTTTATTTCATCAAGATATAGTGCTTAAGTTGCAATATTTTTCTTATTTACTGTATACGCCATAAATTTCGCGGCCATAAATTTTCGCAAACAGGACCTGCCTGACTTTTTCGTGAGTGGTTGAATTCGCGATCGGGAAATTCTCAGACCTACAGACAGCAATGACAATGTAATTTGACAAATCTAAGGGGTGAATTTCTGACCAGGAGACAACAAATTCAACTGACCACTATAGTATAATGGATGAGCATACTTCCTGTCATGCATTGACTAAATAACTGACATCTGTTGAAAGATCAATTCTACCAAATGGAAAGGAACAAAAACTACAAGAAATTATGATGATTTGGAGGCTCATTTTCCTTTGCAAAAGTCATTATTCCTACTGATGTCAATTTTTCAGCCCATGTATGATGGGAAGTAAGGGGGGGGGGGGGGTGGAGCAGTACAGTAAATCTAAATGGATCTCTTTATTAAACTTCAATTCACCTGGGATGAAGACAGGCCTGCTTCTGTATCCTTCCCCAACACTCCCTCAGTTGCTTGTGAGCTCTGTGCTTGTAAGACAGCCTCAAATACTGGATTAAGGGAGACGGCCCTCCACCTATGAAGTTAGTGAGAGAATGATGATACCCGTAATAATATATAAAAAAGTAAGTTGTTTTTCCAGTATTTGATTCATACATGTTAATGTGTAAAACTTGATGCTTCATTTTAGTATGGTAAATAGAACAGTGGTATCATTCTATGGGAAAACAAAGCCAACGCCAAGCGTTGTCTCGCCTGCATGTCAATATGCGAATGAGAATGTGAACTTTGGCCTGGCAGCTTTATTATACTAAGCAATAATGATAATGTTACATACATTTTATCCCCGAACAAGGGAAATGCCCAGGGCAGTCTCGCCTGAATCACACAAGTTTCGGGGCAAAATTTTCACTTGGTGAAAAATCAATGGTTGGGGCACTTAAGGGGTGCTGCCCCTGAGCCCCCCCCCCCCCCCTCCGTGTGGGCCAGGTACCCCTTTTGTATACCCTTAACTTAAATCCCCTTCAAGTAAGATTTAATGGATGGTGAAGTTCATTTGAAATCAAGCTGTGTTTTAAAGAAGCAGAATATGTGCACATGAAATAATTTCCCCTGGGACACTTTTGGGGAAATGCCCCTCCATCAGACCCCTTGAAGATAATGATCTACTCTTGAACAACTTGAAGTCTCCTTCCCCTAAGAATGATTCCTAACGAGTTTGGTTACAATCTACATGTGGCAATACGTTTTACAGAAGAAGGAATTTGGTGTCACAGGCTCTTGGGGGGGGGGGGGGGGGCAAAAGCTCCCCCCCCCCAAGAGCCACTCCACTCCCTATTTAAGGGATAGGTACCTTATTTGCATTAATTTAGATCCTCTTTGCCTAAGGATAATTCTTACCTAGTTTGGTGATAACCCAGCCATGCATTAAAAAAATTCTCATATTCACAATAGGGGCACTTAAGGGGTGCTGCCCCTGAGCCCCTTGGAGGCAAGGTACTCTGTTTCAGAAATTGAGGTCTCCTTCCTATAAGGATGATACCTACCAACTTTGCTAACAATCTTGCAAAATATAATGCACATATCAAACTTTGCTACTTCCTTCTTTTTTTTATGTCCTGTTTATGTATTGAAAAGACTTAAGAATATTTACCTGTCTCATTCTTCTTGGTGAGGTACTTGTTTGCCCTAACCTTGAGGTCCACCCACTTTTTCTCCTTTCCCCCTACTGACGACTTTAGGAGTTGGGCGCACTGTTCCCAACATTTTCTCTTGCGCTCTGCGACCTGCATCAGATGGAACATAATGTCACAGAGATTCTATCACACAATTTTGCTACAGCAGGAAAAAAAAAAATTCATAAAAACATCAGTTGTATGTACAGAGTATTAAAAAACAAGACGAATGCAACTGCGTCTCCTATATACCTCAGTCTAAATTCAGTTGATGGCTCAAACTGTTCTTAAAATATTGTGATAACCAGAACAAAAAGCCTCTAATTACATGTTAATTGACCTCTTTGACATTTGACCTACCTTATAACCCAAAAGTCTGATCACTTTATCTCCTCCTAGTCATGAATACAAAATAGTTGAGATATGGTGATAACAAAAGTAACAAAAACATTAATTTCACATACACCTTTATAATGACCTCTATGACCTGTCACCTTTGACCTATGTGAACAAAAATCTAATCAGTTCGTCTTACTATGGTGATGCATACTACCAAGTTTGAAGTTAATGGATCAAATGGTTCTTGAGATAGCACGTTAACAAGGCCAACAGCTGTAATTTCAGAAATTGAACTGTGACTTTTGACCTTTGTCCTACATACCCCACAATCTAATCAGATCGTCTTCCTATGGTGATGCATACTAGCACCAAGTTTGAGGTTCATATCTCATGTGGTTCTTGAGTTATCACTAGAACAAGAAAGCGGGACGGACGGACAACCCGAAAACATAATGCCTCCGGCACCACCTTCGGTGGCGGAGGCATAAAAACAAAAAAAAAACCAAAACACTTTTCGATTGTCTTCCATGAGGGGTTACCATTATTATCTTTCTGTGTCTTGTTGGTGCATCAAAAATATTCATGAAGAGGCTTGCGCAAAATTGTTTTAATTTTATTGGACACCATGATGTTACATAATTCATAAGCATTACACCCTATGCTATTTTTGAGTGCATTTTTGGAATCCCCAGTTAATTTCGTTCAAGAAAATGTAGAGTGAAAAGATGCATGATTTCTTTGCAAAAACACATGTAATGCAAAACTGGCCCAGTTCAAAATGCATGGTCACATAGCTTGTTCTCATATTTTATATTACATGTATTGTGAATTTCCTGTTTTGTGGAAACTTTTAACAAAATTGAATTGAATTGAATTGAAATGATTTTTTTTGGTTTTTTTTTTTGTTTTGTTTTATGATAATGCACAGTTTTCTTGTACCCACCTATCCCACACTTTCTTGATGATAAAATTCACTGGAATAACATCTTTTGAACGTATAACTTCAGTATGCAATATTTAAAGATCACACGTTTAGGCAGTGTACATGCCATTAAAGAGAGCTGGAAATTGTAGTTTATTCCAGAAAACAAAATATTTAGATTTGCTTATTTCCTCAGGATTGGGGGAAGGGACGGGGGGGGGGGGGGGGGGGGGGGGGGGGGGGGGTGTCGTAGCTCCCGCTCCTCCTTTAAAAAAGAAAAAAAGAAATTTAAAAGTTTTTTTCTATAAAATACTTATTTTAGAGAAAATTGTGAAAATGTGAAAACAATTTGCTCAATCACTACACATGCTTCAAGTTCCATAATATTTCATCTTTCAACTTGTTGATCTTCGCCACCCCTCAAATATTTTAGCCCCATCATATCACAGTTCGGGATGTGTCATAATGTCAATGTGTGTGTCTTGGGTTGGGGGGGGGGGTCTGACTGAATTAAATTTACAATAAATTCTTTTCCCACCCTTCCAGACTGCTGAATGTGAAGCCAAGGGAACCCAAATCCACACCATCACAGAAAAGGTTTGGGAACCCCTGCTGCAGTCATCTTAAACCCCTATGGCTACAATATGCCGCACTGTTTGCCAAGTTGTGGAAAATTAGAACATATTCATGAACAAAGACCACAGCTAACCTGTCAATTGATAAATTGGGAAACATTGGTAGCGATCCAGTGGCTAGTGGTATAGTGCAAGATAAAAATTGTCAAAACTATTAACCCATTGCCCTAGGATTAACCGGGTGGTTAATACATTAACCTCGCATAAGTGTGAGTGGGGCCCTTGCCTATGTGGGACTGTGTCCAACATTCACTGTTGCAGCAGTCAAAAACAGACAACAAAATTGCTCTCAGCAAGATTTAATTTTCTTAAATTTGCTAGATTACCTGATTCAGGGACTCTTCAACTCTTACTGTGCCACAAATTTGGGGATTCAGAATTGAAAGTGTAATTTTAAATGGTTATTTTCCTCTCATGTATGAATGATCTAGTCTGGATAAAGGCCCGCTGTTACACACAAAAGCTATTGAAGCCTATTCACCTGTAAAAGCAAGTCTGGAGTACAAGGTTATCTTCAGATAAGCCTGTAGTACGTGTATAAGTGGGGTGGCCCCCGAGTCCCTGACCTGTATTAAACCTATGGGAATCAAAGAATGCAGTAGTCAATGGTTAATTTATAGTTTCCCTGCCAAACTTGACATGGACTGTCTCTCGTTCGCGTTCGTTAGCATCTTATTTTGGTAGGGTCGGCTCTTCATTTAGAGACAGAAGCGGGCCGTTCGATCTGCTGTGCAAACCGAATACACATTGACTCACACACTAATAACAGTTAGAATACAGTTGTGAGATTTTCAAACGAAGAATACCTTGGACCCTGAATTACCTGAAAAAGGAGTTTTAAACGAATTATTCAGTCAAAATGGTAAGTGAACAGAGCCGTTATAACATAAGTGAGGGCCGACCCTAACCAAAATAAGAGGCTAACGAACGAGAGACAAAATTTTCGGTCTGGGACTGGACCTCAAAGGCTCAAATATTTATAGTCTAGACTATATTAGACCCTTCAAAGTTTGCATTAACAATGTTGCAAATCAAGCCATGTCGAGGCCAAATTTTTAAAAGTAACAGACTCCTCAGCTCAGACCCTCTGTCCTGCTTGATATATTCTAGATCTAAATCTTCAGATAAGCTTGTACCTAGGGATACCTAGGGAAGATACTGAACGCAGGCACTAGGCCTCTGTATTCAGTTCCAAGTTCTTCTTCCTTTTTAAGATGGCTGGATCATTTCCTGGTGCAGGCGACTCATAGTCGTACTTAATCGGCTCACTTTTCCAGCACCTATCCAATGCTACTTCAAAACTGTGCACACTCGGGGCAGTAATGGTGTCGTTAGAGAGATTATTCCATGGTTACGTATTCGTACATAAAAAGAATTTTTGTACCTCTGAGTTTTGGTCCTAGGAATAAACAGTTTCTTACTATGCCCTCTTGTCTGATCTCTGGATTGTAATACAAGATTTGGTGTTACATCAGAATCGTATTTATTAAAAATCTTGTACAATTCAATCATATCACCTCGAGCCCTCCTGTAAGCTAAAGTAGGGATATTCAACTTTCTCAATCGTTGTGCATAAGGCAGCCCCTTTAACTCTGGGACTAATCTAGTCGCTCTTCTTTGGACATTTTCCAAAGCATGGATATGTTTTTTTAGGTGGGGGCTCCACACCGCATGAGCGTACTCTATTTGAGGGCGAACAAGCGATTTGTACAAAAGGGAGAAATTTTCCTTATCTAAATAAACAAAGGTTCGTCTGATTAAATTCATTAGACTATTTGCCTTATTGATCTTTGTATGAAGATGTTCTTCAAAATTTAGCTTATCATCAATCACCACACCCAAATCTTTCTCAGATGACACTTGCATGAGGGCACTTGGTGAATTATCACATGTCATATCATACACAAATGGCCTTGCTGGGGCAGACTGGGAGTTACCAATGGTGAGAACACTACATTTCTTAGGGTTGAATCTTAGCAGCCATTTGTCAGACCAGCATTGGAGCCTATCAAGATCCCTCTGAAGGGCAATACAATCATTTTCATCTCTAATATACTTGAAAATCTTAGTGTCGTCAGCAAATAGATAAACACTACTCTCGGAAATAGTGTCAGGTAGATCATTTATAAACAACACAAACAACACAGGCCCAAGAACACTACCTTGTGGAATTCCACTCGCAACAAGACCCCAACTGGAAAACTCTCCATTCACACATACACGCTGTCTTCTCCCAACTAGAAATGCCTCAATCCAATTTAACACCAACTCACTTATGCCATAACTTCTAATCTTGGCAAGCAGCCGACGGTGGGGCACCTTATCGAAGGCCTTCATAAAATCTAAATAAATCACATCAATTGACCCATTTTCCTCCAGAGCGCTAGACCATTCATCAATTACGTTTATCAGTTGGAGCATTGTTGAACGACCAGGCAAGAAACCATACTGCTTGACACTAAATAATTTGTTCATAGTCATATGTTCCAGAATCTCATCACGAATCAATGATTCCATAAGCTTACACACTATACATGTAAGACTAATGGGTCTATAGTTCGACGGTAGCGATCTATCACCTTTCTTAAAAACGGCACTAACATTTGCTGATTTCCAGTCTGATGGAACCACTCCTCTCCGCAAAGAAGTTTGGAAAATAACACTCAAAGGGCCAGCTATGGCTGGAGCAATCTCACGCAGCACCCGAGGGTGAAACTCATCTGGTCCCGGAGACTTCGAGACATTAAGTTTGGAAAGCAAAGACAGGACTTTGTCTTCAGTAATTTCAATATCACAAAATTCTTCCAAAATGTTTTGCTGAGGGAGACTGGGAATGTTATCAACAGGCTCATCCGTGTAAACAGTAGAAAAATAATCAAGTAAGATATCAGCCTTTTCTTTATCAGTCTCACTAAGTTCTGAAGAAGATGAATGTGAATTCACAAGAGGAGCTACTCCAGATTTGATTTTAGTCTTTGTCCTGGCATACTTCCAAAATTTCTTCGGATTTAATTTCACAGCTTTCGCAATATTTCTTTCATAGTTTTTCTGGAGCCACCTAGTGGCAGTTTTGACCCGATTACGGAGTCTGTTATACTCTTTTTTCTTGCTTTCTGTTCTATCCCTAAGATAACGCTCCCAACTCCTGTGTTTTTTCTTAATAAGCTTTAGCGTGTCATTATCAACAGGGAAATCACCTTTGTTTCCCCATGCCTGCCCTCTAGAAATTACTCTAGATGGAATAAACTTCTCCTGAGCAGATTTTATTTCATATTTGAAGATGCTCCACTGACGTTCAACGTCATCTTCTGCTGGCGCCAACAGACTAGGCCAATCTAACGAATACAAGGTTTCTCTCATTTCATTAAAATTAGCTTTATCATATAAATATACTTTTTTCCTGCTATTAGAGGGGTCACAGTAACAGTTCAGATGAAATATCAAAACAGCATGGTCACTCAGTCCTATTGGGCTACAGTACTGAACATTTGAAATAAGGTCTTCGTTATTCGTAAATATTAAATCAAGTATATTAGGTTTACAACCAAACCTAAACCTTGTAGGTTTATCGACATGTTGAACTAAAAAAGCATCACGAATACATTCAATAAATTTGAATTCCCCACTATCCTCACTCTTGGGAGTTGTCCATGAAGTCCAACAAATGTCTGGATAATTAAAGTCACCCATCAACAAGACATGGCTGTGCTTCAACTTTGAGATGTTTGCAATTGATTGGAACATGTAAGTGGATCTAAATATAACTTATATTAAGCAATAATTTTCTTTTCAACCACTTTTCACTCTTATACACATCCGCAATACCTAGAACTTTGCCCGTTTTCGGATGCTCGTAAAATTAAATCTAGACTCTACAGCAGAAAATGGATGCGAGATTGTCAATGCACAAGATTACTAACACAAATAGCTATATGTGGGACCATAATTGAGGAATTGTGAAGCAGAAGAGTATTTGCGACGGCGAAATTCGATCAGCGATATAAAAAATATTCTCCCATATTTCAACACAAATTTATTCCAGACATAAGCGTAAAATATTAGTTTCTTATAAAACATACAAGCTTAAGCGAATATAGGCTCGAAATTGAATATTTTCTACTTACTCTGTGAGAATCAACAAAGATCGCACAAAAAATACCGCGAGCAGCCGGCTGCACTAAAACTTGAGAAATTGGCTAGGCTCGTCGATCCAGTCGTTTTCACAAATACGAAATATTAAAATCAGTTGCAAATCAGTTGCAACTTGCAGTCGATTGCAAGCTTGCTTCTTGCAACAGAAAATTGCAATTAATCAGTGAGAGCGGAGCGGTGCAATTTGCATCTCATTAACCCCTGGTTTGCTTTGAATTTCCAACGGACTTCTAGCGGTGTGCGAGCATGCGGCAGCAAAATGGTCAAAAAATGAAACTAAGATTGCGTCTCTGTTTTTGGATTACATGACTTGAAACTTTCCACATGAACTAAAATATTGATAAACATTCATGCCTCAAAATATCAAAATAAATGATATCTTTTTAGTTTAGATATTGTAGCATTTAGAAATAAAACTCTCCCAAAACAGCCCGTCTATTATTTTCTGACACAACCGTATCCCTGGATGAATATTCATATGAGTCGCTGTATACATTCATGAGTACCTATTCCATATGTATGAGAAGTTTCGCTGATGCGACTTCTTTTTTCCATAAGATACAATGCATTTTCTACATGGTACTGTACACAAAATTTGAGTCATCGAACCCCATTTTAGGTGACGTCATCCAGCAAATCTCTGATGTGCGCATGTGCAGTTTTGTCAAGGAATTCTCGAGTGTGATGACTCGATCGTGCAAGTACGGTTAGCTACCTCAGGCTCGGCGGGCTGGTACCCCGTCGGGTGGACGTGGTACCCCGTTAGTGATGCTGCTCGTTTCGACTCTTGTTGTGCCATCGTCTCCGAACAAGTGAGTACAATTTTGATGGTTTATTACTTTATTTACCGATTCTTTTTCCTTTAGTGATCAAATAGATATGCATTATAGACATTGAATTGCATAGTTTGTCTGTTTGGTCGAATTAGAGCTGTGGCTCGATCAGTTTGAGAAGAATATCTTTGGTAAACTTGCCTTGCCTTGGCTTGGTCATGTTGTGATTCATGATCATCATGGTCGTGCACGTCGTCATTCATGCCTCAATGTTTTATTTTAGCGAAATGCTAACGTTAGCCCGTTAATCTACCTTGCCTAGCGCAGAGCCAGATTTTTTTTGTTGAACTTGATGGTGAACTGAATGGTGAACTGAGTGGGTTTTTTGCGACTCGAAGCAAAATATGAAATTTTAGGGTGCAAACGCACAATTTGAATTCTGAAATCGACGTGTTTGCATTCCGAGTACAAATCGCTAAAATTTCACTTTTTCGATCATCAAATCAAAATTTACTATCCATAAAGTGAATGTTGATAAAATTTTCTTCCTGTTTATCACATCAGCTTTTGGAAAAAGTCTCATTTTATGCTTGGATTCTTGATCTGATTTTGTTTATCATACACCGGCGAGGAAGGTCAAATGTTGTTTATTTATGCAAATGAGGGGTCACGGAGGGTCACAGACTTTGGAAAACCGGTCGCTAATTGCACCGCTCCGCTCTCACTGTAATTGCAACTTTCGTTTAATTAATCAGTTGCAAAAGATGCAACTGATATTTGCGATCGATTGCAACTCTACTTTCTTGCAACACCCCATAACAATCCGACCACCACCCAACCCCCTTCTTTTTGCGGGGCCCATTAGTTGAAAACGGAATGTTGAATCTTTTTGAAATTTGGCACAGACATGAGGCTTGGTAGGACAATTATGTTGTGAAAATCACAAGGTCAAGATTTCATTATAACTTTATCCCGGTGACATTTCCTGAAAATCAACTTATGGTCATGTATGTTCATAACGAAATGTCATTTCTCTGTCATATTTCGCATGGTCAATTTCACTGTCATCACATATATGACCATCTTATCATCATTGTTGTCGACCCTTTCATAATTACTATCTTGCCCAATCATCATCATATCTTACAAAACAATTTACCAGATCAAGACAGACACCTAATTCGTCTTCAGTGACGAATTAAATTTCTAGTTTATGATTCTTTCTTTAAAAATAAAGTTTATTTAAACTTTATGTCATTTTATATTTCTTGAGTCATTTTGTGGGTGGTCGAGCAGCCTGGTTTTACTAGATTCAAAAGTCAACTCACTATTTATGTTGTAAATTCAAACCTTAAATTTATTTTTGGTGAGAGATTTGCATACATCGTGACAGTTTCTACTGCAAAATTCTTTGACATGCAAAACAAAAGAGGTTTTCGGCGTTTTGGGGCATGTTTTCCTAGTCCAAAATTCTTTGACAAGCAAAAAAAAACAACAACAACAACAAAACAACAAACAAACAAACAAACAGAGAAAAAAGTCTCCTCACCTTTTTTTAGCCAGGGGAGGGGGCCCGGACCCCCGACCCCTGGATCCGCTCCTACCTATGTTGTATATACAGTGTATATATATATATATATATATATATATATATATATATATATATATCGTTATGCTCTCATTCTCTGTACATTAGTTTGTTATACCTCTGTTACTGATATCTATTGTTGAAAGAAAATCAAATCAAATGAACTTGAAACTAGATCAAATACAAGAACAGAAAACACACACTCGAGAAATGTAGGGGAGGGTGAATAATCAGTAGCCCCTAATTAGCTGTTTATTCGTTGCTGTCATTTATTTAAAAAGGCTCAGTTGATAATACGTTAGTGCACCTTCATATGCATGAATTTGTTGAGCAACCATTTAAACTATACAACTATTGCATTTTTCTGCATATCAATTTCATTTTCATTTTCATTAAAGTGAGATAAGTAAACTATACATAAAACCTCTAAGCCATTATACAAGCATGATATCATCTGCAAAATGATCTTGCAAATAGTAAACATCGTAAAGAATGTTTAGGATTCGTTCTATATATCTATCTATTCCTCTATAAATAATATTATTTGCATACAGAAATCACTTCCTTACCTCAAATATTCTAAGGAAGAACTGTAATTACATTATATATAATACATACAGATAGCATATTGAAAACTGAAAAGTCAAGAATATATTTTCAGCATTACATGTATAGATGATTAGCTAAATATGATATATAAAACCGTGCTTAAAACTGATGCTGTGATCCCACACATATTTCCTCCCCCCCCTCCTCATGTTGTCCATGTTATCTTCCTCTGCTTACTTATTTTCTTTTATTTTCTTTTTTCATTTCAGTGATTAAGAAACAATCCAGGGTCCAGTAATATAAAACTTGTTTGATAATGACAATCACTTGCTGCTCATATCTCATTTTCTTTCTCTCTCCATCTCTATCGCTTTCTGTGTGATTTTTATTCTGTGATTACACATTAGTCATAAGCAGAGAGCAGTCTAAAGAACAAAGAATGGAAAACCCTTTTTAAAGTTCTAAGACAAGGGTCTTTCTCAGTACTTGAAAAGCATATTCATCATTAATTTTCTGTTATCATGTCTACATTCTTCATGGGACTAAATATAAGTATCGTAAATTTCTCTTAAAAGTGTCAGAATTATTAGTACTTGTGGTTTCATATTGTACAAAGTGATATACATTGTGCTAAAAAAAAATCTAGAGTCTTTCCAAACTTATGAATAGGTCAGTAGCGTGGTTTCAATGAATATATTTTTATCTATCGTGAAATCATCATAATTATAATGATAATACTATTAATGATAATAACTAATGATAATAATAATAATAATAATAATAATAATAATAATAATAATAATTATAATAATAATAATTAATAATAATAACAATGTTGATAATAACCCATAAATGTGTCTTGTCACTGTATGAGTTCAACTCAAACTTCAAATTTTATATCTTACAATCCGTCCTCGTGCTCCGGCCATTCTTGCCTCTGTCCTTTCCTGTATGCCACGCACCACAAAGCCGGTCTGTTTTAGATGTTTTAGATGTATTCATCATTATTATATATTGTTTTTAATGCATGTATTGCTTTGTACTTATGTCAGTCTTATTTTGTCTAAATCCCTTTCTATCTCAAATTTTCTTTCTTTCTTTTCCCCTCATTCATCGTGCCCACTTTCTGTTTATATTCTCTTTCCACCTCTCCCGCCCCGCATTGTCTCTTCCCTCCTCTCTCTGCTCACAGTTTGTTAATTCTGTATCATATAATTTATTGCATTACATGTTTATTTATCAGATGTTTATATTTCTTTTTTATGTTTAATTTGGATGCTATATATATGTCATAAGTGTGTATTTATTATATTGTAACTCTATTGTAATACTTTGTTCATGTACTGCCAGTGGAGGGCATATTTCTATGTTTTGTAAATATGGATCAATAAAAAGAATCTGAATGAATCTGAATGAATGAAATATATTTTGTAAAAAAATTCGTTCTATAGCGCTTGTTCCCATCCACTGGATTCCAATTTTCGTAGTAAATCTGAGAAGAACTCCTTGTTTTACCTCTTCCAGAATCTTCTGTTGGGAACGACATAGTCATTTTCATCTAGGTTGTTAGTGTCAGGGGCTCCAAAAGATATTATATTAGGACGATGTTACCCTCCTTTTCCTCATCAACAGCCCACTCTTGGCTGAAGTCGACCTAATCATCAAATCCTTGCTCAACCTTAAGTTAGGAATAGGGTAGTTATTATCATCTATGTTACCAGTTGGTTTGGATGCAGGTTCAGTTTGGAATGATGTAGACCCCCTCTTCCTCATCAGCAACACTCTCAGAATGCCGACCTTTAATTAAACTAAAGCTCATTTCCCTAGTCTTACAATACCTTTCATCCGGAACGAGGTAATCGTTTTCATCTGTGGTATCAATAGATGTGATTTGAATAGCGTTGTGGAACGTGTCGTTGGGAATCGTGTAACCATACTCATCCTCATCTACTGATTTGGAGGCCATGACAACGTTCCCCTCAGTACCCTCATCTCTATAAAGGGTAGGGACGATGGAACAGTCTGCAACCTTGTTCTCCTGTAGAAGGTTTCCTATTTCCTCATAATCCTGAGGACTTGATGAGGATTCCTTGAGAGGCAGGAAACTACTCGGATACGTCAAAGCGTTATCTTCATACTCAGCATATACAGGATTTCGTGACATGGCTACAATTGTGCTCTCGTATTGGTGGTTTAGATGAATGTTAAATGCGGAGGAATTCTAATAGATTTCAACAAGATAAAGAGGTGCAAAACGATACAAAGAATATAATTACTTATCTGGAATCGTCGTTTTCTTAAGACGTAAATCGTAAATCATGTCTTTCTTGTATGATATTCAGTGAATCATTTTAACTGGATTTATCGCAAAGTATGTATTTCCAATGTTTGAATGTATTAGCAATCTAATTGTGTTACATGTGCAATTTAACTGGCCTGTCCCGTATCACCAACAATGATAACTATACTCTGTCTCCTGAAGTTCATATTGAAAGGATATTGGAAACAAGTAAAACGGTGAAAGCTTATTAGCATAAATCGGCGAGCTATGCCGATATCCAAAACCTCTTCCACGTAAACCTCAAGGATCGGTTTTTAATAAGGGAATGAATAGATTTAAATGGAACACCTACCCCATCGGTGGTACCAGTACAGTCTCCAGAGGTGTTCACATTTGCTCGACCGCCTTTTGATCTCCACTTTTGTCTCCGTATTGATATCACAAATATAACTGTCGCAATAACAACCACTACTGAGAGACTCGCAGCGAGTGCAACGATTACCATTTTGCTGGATTCATAATCATCATCACCTTCCTTGATCGTCTTTTGAATTGGTCTCCCAGTTGTAGATATCAACATTGATGCTTCTGACTGAGATGTGGTAGATGTCTGTTCTGTCTCTGTAGCCAAGAATTCCGACGGCCTCGTGGTATTTAGTTTTGTCGTCATGTATGTCAGTAAAGACTCATCTCCTTCTGGTAATGGTACTGTTGAGGTGTTTACATTTTTCATTACCGTTGTAGATATCACAAAGGGGTTTGACAGGTCACTCTTGTACTTCACCTGCCCACGTTGTCCCTCATGCAGCTGCTTCACTATGGATATGAATCTGGGTGGACAACCTAGTTTTTCCAGAATCTTCCACATCCCTTATGTGCACACAGAATCAAAGGCCTTGGTAAGGTCAACGAAAGTTACATATAGACCTTTCTTTTGTTCGATGCATTTATCTTGTAATAGTCTCAGAACAAATATCATGTGTGTGGCGCCCCTGTTGGCCCTAAAACCGCATAAGACCACAATGAATTCACTAATACTGAATGTGAATTCGATTTACA
This sequence comes from Heliocidaris tuberculata, assembly GCA_025618425.1. Lineage (NCBI taxonomy): Eukaryota > Metazoa > Echinodermata > Echinoidea > Camarodonta > Echinometridae > Heliocidaris > Heliocidaris tuberculata. The sequence continues at coordinate 72,241,592 of CM046832.1, read as the reverse complement.
GTCAGTGATGAGTGCCTTTGTTTTAAAAGAAATTGAAAATATGGGTAATGATAAGGTAACAGGAGATGATGGAGTAAGTTGTCGCCTTTTAAAAATGGCAATATATATTATTTTGGACTCTTTGACATGTCTTATCAATATATCCATTAACACAGGACATTTACCAAGAGGCTGCAAAAAAGCAAGGGCAATTCCAATATACAAGACTGGTGATGTGTCCACTCCAAGTAATTACAGGCCAATATCGGTATTATCCATTGTGAGTAAAATCTTAGAAAAAGCAATTCACAAACAATTTTCTGACTTTCTTGACAAAAATGATATATTATGTCCTAACCAGTCTGGATTTCGTCCTTTGCACTCTACTGCAACAGCTCTAATGAAACTTGTAGATCAGTGGTCTTCCAACATTGGTAACAATAAGCTAACAGGTGTTGCTTTTATTCAGTGGCCGAGATTTGTTACGCAATTCTATTCATCAGGGGGACGACCTATTGTTACGTCCCCTTCTGATGAAAAGAATTTTCTGCATATTTACGCCCATGCTTTTATTGATCTGCGCAAAGCATTTGATACAGTCGATCATGATATTCTGTTATGTAAATTAAAGGCTATTGGATGTTCTGATCACAGTGTTCAGTGGTTTAAATCGTATTTGTCCAACCGAGAACAGTCGGTTTGTTTTTAAAATGGCAACATCTAGTTCCTTAAAAGTTATCATGGGAGTCCCGCAAGGTTCAATTTTAGGGCAACTTCTGTTTTCTTTATATATAAATAGTTTGCCTAAATGTATTGATGTTGGCAATGTTGATATGTACGCTGACGACACGACTCTAACAGTCAGCGGAAGCAACGTTCAAGAAGTAGAAGAAAAATTAAGCAGAGGTATGGAAAATATATTTGCATGGGTAACTAAAAACCGTTTAGTCCTTAATGCTGACAAGACAAACATCATGTTAATAGGATCAAGATCGGTCGTTAATAGTGTAAATGATTTTTATGTCACTCTAAACGGAAGCATTTTGAAAAGAGTAAAAGTGGCAAAATGCCTGGGTGTTATGATTGACGAAGAGTTACGCTGGACTGAACATGTTGAAAAAATTATCAAAACTACGTAAAAAAATATCAGTGTGATTAAGCGTGCTAAAAGCTATGTTCCTACACGATCTCTTAACTTCTTTATAATGCCATTGTTCTACCTCAGTTTGATTATTGCTCCTCGGTCTGGTCTGGACGATTTCAAAGACAAACAATTAAATTACAAAAGGTTAAAAAAACGAGCTGCCCGTGTAGTGTTGGGAGAAGGATTTGATGTTTCTTCCAGTGACATGTTCGCGCGTCTAGGATGGATGCCTATTCAGACTCGTTTCCAGTTTGGACGTGCAGTGATGATGTATAAGTGTTTACATGATATGACACCCACATACTTAAAGAGAGATTTAAGTCATGTTTATTGCATGGTTACAATACAAGACAAGCTGAAAAAGATGCCTTGTGTGTACCAAAATTTAGGACGGACACATACAAACACATTCCTTTGGTTTCGGGAATGGAATGGAACCAACTTGAAAGTTCTGTCAAGAAATCACCAACATTGAACAGTTTCAAACATAACTTGAAAGTTCTGCTATCTGCAGAAACGTTTAAGCGAATATCGCTTACATGTATAATGATTCAAATATATTACTCGATGAAATTTACTTGTTTATTCACAAACTTTTTGATGACATGAAACTTTTGAACTGAATGAATGACACCGCTTATTATAGTTATTGGTGCTTTCATTGGTAGTTATGCTGTACATACTCAACTATTATGCTGTATAATGAACGTCCAAAGTGTATTGTTTGAATAACAATACTATCTTTTAATATATTCTATGTAAATATGTATATATGATTTTTGGTATCCCAAGTGGGGATTTTTATTGATCCAAGATCATCTCTTTACTTTGTTTATGAGCTTTCATAATATTATTATATTTTCAGGGGTTGTCCAAAGTATTTGATGTCCTTTCATCTCATTTAAAAAACGAATCACCGAATGATATTATATATCAATGATTTTAGAAATATGCACCAAAATATCATTGAATACGTTTTGAAAATTTCCGTTTATTACGAGGATACCAGATGATATGTACATATATTTAAATATCCTCTGTTTTTGTTTTGTTGCTGTAATGAATTTATATTGTTACTTGATATCTTTGTTATCAAACAGGGCCTCATGGAAGACCACCACTATTGGTGAAAATGTGCTACCCTGTATAGATATCAGAAATAAATAAATAAATAAATAAATAAATAAATTGACTCTCTGCAAGGTTTGGGTCTGCAATGGTGGGCTGGATCCTATTCAGCAGTATCCTGGCTAAAACCTTCCCAGCGATGGATAAGAGGGTTGTACCACGGTAGTTGGAGCAATCTGCCTTTTCACCCTTGTTCTTGTAAAGGGTGATGATCACAGCATCCTTTAAGTCCCTAGGAATCTTGCCTTGCTCCCAGCAAACCCTGAAATGTTCATGTAGTTTAGAGTGGAGAACAGGGCCGCCGTACTTCAGGGCTTCTGGGGGATTCTGGCGGGGGGGGGGGGGGGGGGGGGTTCCATCAACTCCAGGGGCTTTGTTACACTTCATGGACCAAGCTACAAACTTGACGGTATGCCACTTTCTTCTTGTCGCACGAAGGATCAGCCAGAGGGGATTGATAAGCTGTTCTCTTCTTAGCTAGCAAATATGAGATTTCCTCGTCATTTTCGTCAAACCAGTCTTTGTGTCTCTTAGGACAAGATCCCAAGACCTCTTTGGAAGTATGGAGGACTGCCTTCTTGATCTGTTCCCACATCTGTTCAGGATCGGTGTTGAAACTTGGATCATAGTCACCGAGTTGACCTTGTAGTGATTCTTGATACTCTTCTCTATAAGTTGGTGACTGAAGCTTGTTGACGTCGAACTTCTGTGATGGGACATCACCTGTTCTCCTTTTGGGCTTGGGTTTCAGGTGGAACCCTCACTTTGCTGCAACAAGTCTGTGGTCTGTGTTGCAGTCAGCACTGCGCATGACCCTAGTGTGCAGGATATCCTTCATATCTCGTTGTCTTACAAGGATGAAATCAATCATGTGCCAATGCTTGGAGCCTGGGTGCATCCATGTTGTCTTGTAACGATCCTTCTGCTGGAAAAGGGTATTGGTCACAGTCAGTTGTTTTTCTGCACAGAGCTCTAGCATCAAGCGTCCGTTGTCGTTGCATTTGCCAACACCATGCCCTCCTAAGATTCCTTTCCAGGTTTGGTAGTCCTTGCCAACTCTGGCATTAAAGTCACCTAAGACCACAAAAGTTTATCCTTTAGTGGAGTACGCTCAGTGACGAGCTGGAGGTCTGCGTAGAAGTTTTCTTTGTCCGATGGGTCGGCGTCGAGGGTTAGAGTATAAACACTCACAATGGTTGCATGTTCCTGCCCGAATAGGGGCAAACATAAAGACATGATGCGCTCAGAGTGACCAATTGGCAAGCTTGGAAGCTTGGAAGCGATTGAGTTCTTGATCATTAAACCAACACCATGAATTCGACGACTGCCTTTCGGCCTGCCAGACCAATATAGTGTATAGCCAGCGTTCAGTTAGGCTACCTTGCTCAATGAGAAGAACCTCACTAAGGGCTGCTATGTCTACATCAAGTCTACCAAGTTCGTGGGCTAGGAGTGCAGATCTTCGCTGGGGGCGATTAGTAGCATTGTTGTCTATTAAGGTCCTCACATTCCAACAAGCAAGATTCATATTGTTCTTCTTCATTTTAGAGTCTTTTGACAATTTTTTTTTTTTTTTGCTATGACTACAATAAACAGCAAAATAATTAAATGATAAAATCATCATTTTGAAATTACGAAGAGATGCATTGAAGGAATGTCATACCAACCCCCTTCCCCCGTCCCTACACGAATAAGGGCCAGAAAAGGATTGTTTTCTGGATCACCATTGGGTCGGATGCATGCCTCCCCCCCCCCCCCCCACCCCACCCCCGAAGTGAAGGTCCGGATACACCACTGGGCACCAATGTCATTTGATAAGGAAAGAATTTGCCCCTGTCGACCCGCGCATCAATTCGAACCCAACGGATGTAAATTTCGAGAAAAACACAATCATAGTTTTTTGACTACATCAAAGAACAAACTAATAATCTACTGTCGGTACATCGTCGTATTGTTAGCAGTGATTGCTTATTACTTTAGCAATCAAAACTAAAAGTTTAGAAATTTTACGAAATGATTATGTGTTCGCGCCCTTCTGCAGGGCACACGGACTAATAGGAAGAAATTCAGTGGGTACAGAGTCTAAGTGAAAAAAAATATCTCATCATCCTGTTTTCGTACTCCTTTCCCCCCTCCTCTCTCTCTCTCTCTCTCTTTCTCTCTCACTCTATATTTTTCTTTTTAACTCTTTCTCTCTCACCCTCTCTTAGTTTTTTCTCCATTCGACAGGAGGCATTTACCAACTCGTGCCCCCCCCCCCTCCAAGCTGCGCCACTTTGTGAACTAATAAAGGGTAGTTCATAAGTACTGTGGTGGTGACAACCTTCAAATTGATCTGGAGTGATGGGAAGATAATAAGTGGTCATTAATGGTCATTTACGGCGCTAAAGTCTCTCTCCAAATTTAATTTGGCTATGAAAATATATAGCTAACTATTATCCCTATTCACAAAAGATTGATTTTTATATTAATAGACTCTCAGTATACTTCAAAATTAATGTTTCATTAAAATTGTAATTCTTCTTTTTTCTTTTCTTTTTTTGTTGTTGTTGAAATATATACAGGTATCAATTATGTTAACAGTATTACACGAAAATTGCATTTTTCTCCTCATAACAATGAAATAGGTATATCCTTAACACTTAGAAGATCTATGGCCCTCACTCCTCCCCTTGTAAAGATCACAATGCTCCGATAGAGATAGGACAAACACGCTAAACGTATACTCAATATTAACTGTTCCTAGAAAACACCAGCAAAATGCACGAAGATAATTATAATCGCAAGTTGAACATAAGATATTAAACATTAAAGAACATACTATCCTTTCTTTAATACATTGCGCGTGTATAGTACATATTGATTATGTAATGAAATTTACAACAAACTTATCAAAAGCTCAGAACCTTTACAGGCAGAAAGTGTGAACACAATCTAGCTTAGTATTATTGAACAAGGACAAATAAAAATATGAATTACTAATAAATGCTGGCCCATTATTTCACGCCAGAGGGCAATCAACACAAACAACTTCGCATAGTTGTGGAAGTGTAGTAAAAAGTTGTTTAAATCACATCAATACTCAATATAAAAATAGACCAGATGTTTCATGACTATTACCCTATTCTTGTTTCGAAACAATTAGTCGCAGAAAGTGATAATGAATTATCACACGAACTCCTTTAAACATTCTCATCAATCTTATCATGTTAATCAAGAAAGATTAGACGCACATTCGAACAATAAATTTATCCCTTCCTCTTCCTTTTTTCACTTAGGTATATATTTAGGCCTTCTTTCAGAAAAAAAAAATAATGTAGGCTTACATTATTATATACCTCTGCAAATAAATGGTGTTTAAACACGTTTAGTAGTCATTTCAACTTACAAAGTCTTTCTTCTATTCGATGGAAGTTGTCAAAACCGAGTAAAACAAAACAAACTCAGTTTATTTAAATTAATTTACATAAACCATGGTCTAAACCATATGGCAACTAGCGTGAATTTTAAATCAAGCGCACTTATACCACGAAATCTGCATAGACCATGGTCTCAATTGAGTCTGCTTTCGAGAATGCGGGCCTAAGTTTCGCAGATGCTCTTTTCATTTCGTTTCTTTGTTATTTTGATAGAAAAAAAGATGTTCGACTCAACTGGAATTTTCTTTTACACTTGTTTGTATTCTTATAAGAAAATTTAGACCTTGTGAGAGCTAATCTACATATACAGTGCCTCCCAGAAAAAACGAAACCCTAAAACAAATGGTTATTGTGACCACAATTATGCTCTATGACAATAATTATCTATTTTCTATAAAATAGAAAATATCATGCTTTTAAATGATACCTAGATGGCATCCATTCGTACATGCTTTAGCGAGCATTTTGAAAATTGGGTAAAACCATGAAAACGTTAGGATCACATGTCAACATGACCCAAATGTAACATGACTTTAAAAACCCTATGAAAAGTTTCTTTCAATAATAAGAGAAAGGATATTACCCTCAACATAAAATAAAGGATTGCCAATGTATTGTCGATGTTGGGGTTAACGAAAGGGCATGTTTTGTATTGAAATGCTACCTGTTATCGAAATGAAGATCTTTTTTTTTTTTTTTTTTTGCATTTTTATGAACTGAAATTTCTTTTAAGAACAAGCAGACAGAGAGGTGATATTTTTCATAAAAGTAAAGTAAGTGGCTCTCTCCATTGTCACCAAATGGAAATACAAGGTAGAAAGGGTACATAAGACAGAAAAATTATGGTAATTTACCACATCAGGGGCCTGTAACATAAAGAGATAAATCAATCTTACGATTGATATCAATCGTAAGTCTATGACAAACCATGTACTGAAGAGTTACAATTGATTGTAAGATGGATTGTATATCTTTATTTTACAGGCCCCAGGATGTGCACCTTTTTTCATCACATAAAGGGCACTTTTCTTCAATTGAGGGATATTTATGGATTTTGGAAATTTTGAGAGCGTATGCCCCTGCCACCCTGGAAATCAGTATTGACCCGTGTTTTTATGAATTTCTGACTGAATGCAGGCCATCACATAGGTAATTTTACGTATCATATCTCTTTAAGCCGGTATGTCCCTTTAGTTATTTTCGCATGTGATAACGTTTTCATGCTTTTACCCAAATCTGAATTTTTAAATGTCATTTTCAAATTGCTGCTACACGTTAAAGCATGTACGAATGGATACCATCAAGGTATCATTTAAAAGCATAATACTTCTAGTTTATAGAAAACAGATGATTATTGTCATAGAGCACATAATTTTGATCACAATAACCCTTTCTTTAGGGTTTCGTTTTCTTCTGGGACGCACTGTATACGGTTCTGTAAAATCAGACGATTTATTTTAAGGCCTATGATTTGACAAAAAATATGAATCATTTGACAGTAGACTAAAATGTAAAAACAATATGGTGCTAAAAATATTCTAATCAACGATGAATCCTAGAAGATCTCATTTCATTCGTATGATGTTTTCCCTTTAAGAATTGAATCTATACTACAGTGAGTATCACGAAAAGTACACAGTTTGAAAATATTCTCCAAAATCATAATTTAACAATATCAATATTATTTTTTTCTTATACAATAATGGATGGGGGTCTGTTTCATCGGATGACACTATGAGTATTGACAACATTTCACTCTTGAGCGAGTACTGGCTGCTTTTGTAAAACGAAAATTGGTTTGCACAAAAATGCCTGTCTTGAATTTGATCAAAGTGCTTATCAGCCATTAACTGCATGTCTCTGTTTGCTATCAGTAATTGATTTGAATCATCATATAATTCTTAATCCTATACGTAACCGCACATCCACATCCCTCCCTTCCACAGATACACACAGGCTCGCGCGCGCACACACGCATAAACATTGCATATTATGTCTTTCTGCACATAGTTCCACGTTCTGACTGGAGCATGTCGATAGGATGCAAATTGCAATTCATTACAGAATGGACCTAAAATGTTTCAATTTCAAGAAGAGAGATATGAATGAAAAAAAAAAAACGTGTTTGGACCATTTAATGTTGTTTCTTTCCTTGTCCCGTCTGTTCCAAGCAGTTGAGGAGGCGTTTCTGTCTGGGGCATGTGGAATGATGCTCTGTTTTCCATGTTGGCATCTATATGTTTAATCGAAGAAACGTAAAAACTCTTTTTATTTATCAATAAATTTGGTTGTCTTTTACATTCTTATTCGTCATACAAGACTTTTTTCTGGGGTCTTTCATCTTTTAAAAGGAATAAGAAATTTGAAGAAGAAAACGTGTAAATGTTAGGGTTCTCCTCCCGTTGATGAATTCAATCTTTCAAACATTCTCCAGGCAAACATGGGTATTGATGGAGATGATTTGTGCTAGAAGGACATCACCTGCAATGGTGGTGGCGGTTGTGGCTTGGGGCAGTGGCATATTCAACGATGGGTCAAGCTGGTTTAGCTCCTTCTTGAAGGCACAGGAAAGAAAAACACCCAGTACATCATGATATGCTCAGTATGCATGTACAAGAACGGAATTGTTCAGATATATTCAACACCTGTTTTGGGATCATCCCGCCCCCTCCTTTATCAATTTCTGTGGGTGTGCACTGTTAGATAAAGGTTTAATGATTAAATTATGGTTCAAATCAATTATTGATGGTTAACAGAAAAAATGCAGATACTGCCCGATAGGCATTTTGATCAAATTCAAGACAGGCATTTTTGTGCAAACTAATTTTCGCGAGTCTTAAAAAAGTATCCAGTACTTACTCAAGCATAAAATATTGTCAATACTCATATATGAGTATATATATCGTCATCGTTTTCACGAAGTGGCCGCGTAGCGCGCGCAGCGACAAAAGTAAATTTCGAGAAAAACGCATTTTAAAAGTTAACGTTATTAAAATTGTGATTTCGGGGGTTAAACGTACGTTTTCCAGGATTTCCTTTGATAACGACATAGTACAGAATTTAACTATTCTGCCCATATACTTTTTGTTTACAATAAATACATAATCAAGAAGGTATGCTGTTACAAACTGTGGGGACGGTTTGTGAAAACGACGCGTATATGGAATACGCATATTTTCGTTTTCACGAACCGTCCCCACAGTTTGTAACAACATACCCTCTTGATTATCAGCTCAGTATGTATTTATTGTAAACAAAAATTATATGGGCAGAATCGGTTAATTCTGTACTATGTCGTTATCAAAAGAAATCCTGGAAGATGTACGTTTATCCCCCCGAAATCACAAGGTGAATAACGTAAACTTTTAAAATGCGTTTTTCTCCAAATTTACTTTTGTCGCTGCGCGCACTATACATGCTATACGAGGCCACTTCGTGAAAACGGTAGTTAACGTTATTCAAATTGTGATTTCGGGGGTTAAACGTACATCTTTCAGGATTTCTTTTGATAACGACATAGTACAGAATTTACCAATTCTGCCCATATAATTTTTGTTTACAATAAATAAATACTGAGCTGACAATCAAGAGGGTATGTTGTTACAAACTGTGGGGACGGTTCGTGAAAACGAAAATATGCGTATTCCATATACGCGTCGTTTTCACAAACCGTCCCCACAGTTTGTAACAGCATACCCTCTTGATTATGTATTTATTGTAAACAAAAAGTATATGGGCAGAATAGTTAAATTCTGTACTATGTCGTTATAAAAAAAAAATCCTGGAAAATTTACGTTTAACCCCCGAAATCACAATTTGAATAACGTTAACTTTTAAAATGCGTTTTTCTCGAAATCTACTTTTGTCGCTGCGCGCACTACGAGGCCACTTCGTGAAAACGGTGACGATATGATCAAACAGACCCTCACCCATACTTCTACAAGAAAAAATTGTCTCGATATTGTGAAATTATGATTTTGAAGGATATTTTCAAAGTGTGTTCTTTTTTGATATTCACTGTAGTATGACCTTTTCTTTGCAAATAATTACATGTCTTATCGTTTCTTCAAACTTAAAATATTCACGGGGCCCTCATTGTTAAAAATGGTCAACGCCTATTCTGAGAGGTCTACGCCCGATAGTCCGCGGGGCCGATAGACCGCGGGTCCGGTAGACCGCGGGGCCTATAGACCGCGGGGCCGATAGACCGCGGTGTCTGAAATGCAACGCATTTTCACATCCGCGTTTAGGGTGTGAAAAACGAAAATATATAATAATGAAAAAAAATAATAATAATACTTGGTTCTTTTATAGCGCATTACACATAGCAACACTGCATGTCCCTATGCGCTTTATAAAGAAAAGACGAAATAACTTAGAAATAAGAAGGTGCATACAATGTAATGTTGGACACTGAGTTCATACTCTAAGTAATAAACAGATATCTTTTAAGGGAGATTTTGAACTTATCTAAGTTGCTTTCATATCTCATGATGCCCTTATCATATAAAAGGGTATCAAAATCACACTTCTGACCAAATGCAGGGGAAAAGGGTATGAAATTTAACACGGCCAATCCGCGGAAAGGGTACAATTTATTCAGAATTTGAGAATTTCGGTCGTATATGCTCGCCCTGTTAAGGGTGTAAAAATAAGCCGTTAATTATTTCTCTCCGTGTTTAGGGTATCAAAATCAAGAATGAAAAAATATCCCTGTTTACGGTATCAAAATCACAAAATCTGAATCCTCGTTTAGGGTGCTTTTCAGAGGGTAAAGTTCGAGGATGCTGGACGGGTCTCAATGGAAGATCCCGCCCCCCCCCCCCCCGGGGATCTTAATCAATTTTTCAATTTTATTTCCCCTTTTTTATATATTGATATTATCAACAAATTATGCTATTATGTACATGTGTCATTTTAAAGGGAACATATGAATTACAAGTTAGTCTTTTAAAAAAGATTTCTTTCATATTTCCCTCTTTGAGCTGTGTCCAAAGCAAATCAATATTTGGAACTTATTCAATTCATAATATTAATCAGTCTTCAAAATCAATCGTCAGTTATGCCATTTCCTCGTTTCTCTTCTGATATTCATTCAGTTTAACGCTGCCTAGTTTGAATTCTTAATATGAATTAGTGATTGGTGAACCGTAAACCTTCTCCACGTTACAAACTCCACCATGCAAACCTACAAAGATCATCGAATTAGTGATAGTTGTGTATTTGTTATGAGATGGGTTTGATGAAGGCAATAAGTACTGTTTATATGAAAAAGTTGATTTTCAAAGATGATATTTAATAAAACTTTGAGTTTCAATGAAAAGTTTCAAATTGCACGTCCTGTTTATTAGCGTTAGTTTCTTTTATTTCAAATAAAAACACAGACTTGAAGTCACTTTTTGCATAATCCATTTAACATCAAAAAGTTAATGAGCGCATCCAGGAGGGGGGGGGGGTGACGATCCACCTCCCATTTATCTTTTATTATTATTATTTTTTTTAAAGTTTTGCAGTTAGTGCTTTCGATTGCAAGAGGTGTATAGTGATTTGAGCGAATGTGCGGAATTACTGGTGACTGGCGTGTACATTGAGACTCCGCAGTCTATCGGCCCCGCGGTCTATCGGCCGCGCGGTCTATAGGCCCCGCGGTATATCGGTCCCGCGGTCTATCGGCCCCACGGACTATCGGGATTCCCCCTTCTGAGAAATAATTCATAAAATATTCCACAAAAATTACGTAAATTTACTTGGCAAAGAAATATGATTTCATTGGATTTAAAATTATATTGTTCCACAATTAAACCTGATATATGTTTACAGTTTCATGCATATGCTTTAAAATTATTTAGTTGAAATGCTTGAATTGACCCCCCAAAACAGCATTGAGCAAAGTAATCAAACAGACATCTTTTTCACATGTTATAATATGCAAGTAGTAAGCATCCCCTATATCAACACAATTAATTATTTAATTTGATTTCGATTTGATTTGATTTATTTTCCGTTACAAAATAATTATACATGATACATATCGATCAAATGATTAAACATAAAATAATCTGGTAACTTTAGTATATCAAACTAACATACAAAGATAAAGGGTATTCAGAAGAGTACAAAAAATAATTTACACACACGGATCATTGTTGACCTAACATATACAATGAAACGGAGGGGGGGGGGGGCATGCTGAGAAAGCAATGCTTGTATAATGCATGCCCCAAAGACTTAAATACGTAAAAGAGTTTTGGTCAAACAAAATTATAATAATTGGATAAATAGTGGCGAAAGTTACAGAAAAATTCACTGTATGCCAACATAAGTTTCTAGGAAAACAAAGAGGAAGAGTGAAAAGACGGGAAAAGGAAAGGAAAAGAGGTTGGGAGCAGGAGCAAAAACAAAGTCGTTAGGCACGTGTTCACAGGAAAACATGAAAAGAGTGAATGTTCAATATTTATTTGGTATTAAGCTTGACCTGTTTGAAGGGGGTATAGGCTGAGCAGATATTTTTTTAAAGTTTACGTTTAAAATTGTTAAGACTAGGGGATTCTTTAATTTCTTTATCTAATTCTTTATTTAAGCATAGAATGGGTAAATATCTAACCACGTTGCACTAGACATGGAGGAAACCTTGATCGTATTTGGTTTACGAAATGCAATGGAAATCACTGTCATGGCTGTATCGGTTGCTGTTAAGCATGTATGGAAGAAGCCTAGTAGGGCCTACTACATTGGTCACCTCATTCAACCAGCTTTATTTCATGTGAGAACCAAAAGAAGATGTTGTAGGGCAGAGGGCTTATAACGTTCACTCACGTAATCACGTCACGGCGCAATCATCACGTTTTGAGTACTGTCGTGAAAACACGTCCTCTAATCTACGAAGTGTTGGGTCTACATTTCGCTATTTTACCTGCCGAGAAATCACGAATAGTCACAGTTTTGTAATTATGTGACGTGAGTCTTTAGAAACTTTACCCAAAAGTTTATCACGATTTTTTGATTTGAGTGCTTTCATTGAGACTAGTCATGACGTCATTATCGTAGTGTATTAAGTGTTGCGGAAATCTCTGCGATGAAGAATCATTTTCAAGGTAAATTCCTTTATTTACCACATTTCGTTATTTCTATGAATAAGATATTAGAGAATATCGAAGAAAATATTGCTCTGATTATTAGAATTGTTTCTCTTCGGGCATTAGAAGAAAGTAGGTAGTAAGAAAGCGGCATTTACAAACGATGTCGAAAAAAAAACCGTCATCCCTTGTGAGCGCTTGACTTGCGAGGATATTGGTCTAGGCCCCCTGTTCTTAAAGTGCGGCCCACGGGCCACTTGCGGCCCGCGAAACGATTTCATGCGGCCCGCCAAAATTATCTAGTAAGAAAAAAAAATCTTGTTTATGCACTATGTTGATGTAATAACTATTGATATGAATAAAAGTAAATCAATTTTTTTGCTCGTTCGCCTGCAAATAGTATATCATATCAGTGTCTGTTCCCTACCCTACCACGTATTATAGTTGGGGGGGGGGGGGGGGGGTAATCAAACGAAGAAAAAATAAGGAGGGGGTATTTTAAAATCGTTCAACCGTCCGTAGATGAGCCATTCAGGTATGTATGCATTAACGTCTGAGGCAGGGGATGGGGGTTGCAGCCCTCTCCCCCGAGAATATCAAAACTTTTCTGCATCCCGGCACCCACCATCTCATTTTCGGGCAGTGAAATGGTCTCTTTGTAATTTTTATATCTTATCTAAATTAGCACATTTTGATGACGAAATTAAATTTTCACGATCCTAAATTGACAATTTATTTCCTCGCGAGCTTCGCTCGCTCGCTGAATAAAAAAATCAGAAAGCTATAATACACAATGTATTCAGGCAAGAGTCGTGAGTCCCATACGCCTTTGTATGTATGTATATACCCTGTGGCCCACGACTTAATTTCAAGAATATTTCTGGCCCTCCTGAAAAAATGATTAAGAACCCAGGGTCTAGGCGTTATTGCACTCGTGACACCAGAGCTCGGGCGGCGAATCTAAGGCTGAGTTGCTGGAACTTGGAAGTGCGTTTGAATCGCAGCAAAACTAACTTATCCAAACTTTGTGAAAAGTCATTTCATAATTAGCTAACATTAAATAGCCACCAATTGCAGTATTATTCTTATGCTTAAGAACTGCACTGCCACTTCTTACATGTTCAGCAGTCAACCACCCCCCCCCCCCCCCGGTGATTTTTTTGGCGTTGTTTTCTGCATCAATAGTGATTCATGTGAATGTAATTATCTTATCCCCATTGTTATTTATTCTTCCTCATTAAGATGGTACATCTAATAACCTGCAGGCACACTTCCATGGCTATAAAAGGGTTGCCTCTTTGTGTCATCTGTCCAGTATTCATCTTCAAGGATGTTTGCTGATCCATGTACAGTGGTTTTGGAAAGGTGCTGTTGGAAGGGTAAGCACTTTCCTCTATCAGATTTTTTTTTTTCATTTGTGCACTACTACATGTATTAATGATAAATGGTATTAAGCACATTTCCAAAGAGAAATTAATTAACGACAAAAAATAATGAAAGGCTAAAGGTTTTGGGCCCAATTCAAATTTCGCTTACTATCGGAACACAAATGATGAGCAGTAAAAGTAAATGAATAATTGATTAAATGATTAAACAAGTATTGCCTTTCAATATGAGCTATTTACCATTGATGTGTTTCACTTGAATTATAATTACTGTTTGTTAGTAATAAATGAAATGTGTTATTTAGTTGACAACTTGATGCCTTTCCTGAAGCATGTCCCTCACAGCAGTTCAACCCTGAAAATGATATGGATATGCCTGCCCCCTTCCTTCATTTTGGTCAAAAAATGATTTTCTTTGCCCAGAGCCATGACTAGACACAAAGAATTGTCATTTTTGCTCAGAAAATGAGGCCTTTGCACACAGACCTCAACTTGAGATCCCCAGAAAAGAAAAAAGAGTTGGTATGGAGCCCCTCCTAAGCTTAATACATCCCAGAATTCAACTCATTATATGTGTTTCAAAGATTTGAATGTATACTGTGCTCCTTGATAAAATCTGAATAAAAGTTATCCTCTCAGATTCAACAAAATAAATTATTAGGAAAAAAAATTAATTTTACTGCAACAAAATACATGTATATGACATCCTAAAAATTTGGGCTGGTAAATAACAAGAGACATTTATATCAATAATTTCAGAGGAAAACATTGCAATAATTATGTCAGTCTAACTTTTTTCCTTCTTTTTCTTTTTCTTTTTCTATTTCAGTATTATGATGACTGATGAACAAATGGTTTCTGAAAGAACACTGTGACTGTTGGCACTCTATGGTGGCTGAGTGTAATATGTTCATTTTTGTCTCGCCTGCGTAGCGGAGTCACTATATAGGCGTAACTATTTCCGTCGTTGGCGTCGTCAACAATCAAGCTGTAATCACAATAACTTTCTATGGAACAGAGATAGAATCATCAAATTCATACCACAGGTACATCTCTTAAAGGTGCAGGTCAAGTTTGAAAATGAGTTGAATCTGGTCAAAGGTCAAAAGGTCATTGAACTTTCAGTGAAAATCAACTCACATGTAATAACTTTTTGTACCTTTGAGTTAGGATCACCAAATTCGAATCACAAGTATATCTCTTGAAGTTGCATGTTTGTGGGTCAATGTAAACGGTCAAAAGGTCAATGAACTTCCAGTGAAAATCACTTTACATGTAATAACTTTTTGTATCTTTGAGGTGTGATCACCTGAACTATAGGATTACCTTAATTTTACTTATACAATAGTTTTCGTGACACTGTAAAATGTCTTCACATTGTTATATAATTGAAGAATCTTCTGGAAGGAAGTTATTTTTCCAGTTTTCTTTATGGTTTTATGAACAGAAATTTCTAGAAGAGAAATCATTATTCATATGTGAAAAGTGAATGTGCTCTATAACTTCGTCGTCGACGTCGATGACTTCCTGGATCTTCATGGATCTTCTGGAATCTTATTCTACCAGTTGGACAACATACCATTTGGATTTTATATTTTTGATTATTATTGTTGATTAGCAGCCAACTTACTCTACACTTCGAGAACATTCTGGACTCATACCTTGCATTCATATTCTGTGGATTAGGAGTTTCCCAGCTGAGAAATTGTAAGTCTATGCTAGTTTAAGTGCATGTACTGTATTTGAAGATAAAATTTGTATTTTTTTTTTATATCATGTCATACCGACTGTGGGTAAATATTTAAATCAAACCATAAATCATCTGAAGTTAATATCTTTTGTTCACTTCTTATCTTTTGAGGATTTTGGATCGTAACAACATTGACATCACTTTCTTGTATCAATCCTTACCTTCAAGAGAGTAGTCATGGTGATTTTTAGAATCTCACCTCAAACCCTTCGAAATCAATAAATCTAGTGAAAAACTCAGTTACCGTGAAGGCGGGTAATGATCGGTGTATGCTGTAAATTGCAAGATGCAGGCGAGACAACGCTAGACGTTCTATCAGTTTTCAACCTGAGATGAGGTTATTTTGCTTTTACTAAATCTTTTATTCAATTAATCAATTGAGGCATAACAAAATAGAAGTTTAATGATGTTATTAGAACACATGAAGTTCAGCTCGTTTAAAATTTATTCCTTTTGCAAGTTTCATGTAGTAGCTTCTGTCTTCTACCATGAGCTTCCTCATTTTCATTTTTCAGATGTTACAGTAATAAGGGGTCTTGTATCTGTATGTATTTGCATGTTAATTATGGCTTGGAACATGATTTTGAATCTCATGCCAAAATATTTCGCAAATGATTGGACATTTCTGATGTCCCAGTAATAATGATTCTTGTATTTGTATGTTAATTCATGCTTGGATCATGATTTTGAATCCCATGCCAAAATATTTCGAAAATGATTGGACATGATTTTGAAATATACTCTGTCATTTCACGAAAATTAATACAAAATGTACGTCTATTCTGCAGATAATTTAAGAGTGTATTAATTAGCACTGTAAGTATAGTCCTTTTACTGCTACTGTCTGTGCTAAACCAAAAGTAAAGTGAAACCTTGTAATTATTATAATGATCTCTGATATATAAGGTAACTTTTATGCTAGTTTTAATTCTTGGGTGTTAATATGATACCTGTTATAACAAGTGTCGCAGGAATCATGACAGGTTTCTCTGTATGGATTTTTAAAAGTATTTTCTAAGATTTTGAGAGTAGTTACTACAATGTACTATACCGTGTATGTTTGCACCCCCAGAACTGTGGGTGTAGTAATTCTATGTACTGTCTCAGTAATTTGGTAAGATGGCATTTTAAAAAATGCAATTTTATTTTCTATATACTTATTATCTACAGGTGCCCAAGAAGTATGTATTTTCCTAGCTAACATGAAAGATTTTTCAGAAAAAAATGTTGTACAATTTGAATGAAATAAAGTGATTTAAGGCAGAAATCTATGACTCGATGATAGTATATTGGTCATGGTTGGTTAGTGTAGGGTTGACTGCATGTTGATGTAAGGTTGGCTGAAAGTTGGTGTTAGAGTAGTTGAATGTTGGTGTAAGGTTGGCTGAGTACTGATGTAAGGTTGGCTGAAAGTTGGTATGAGGTTAGATGAATACTGGTTTAAAGTTGGCTGAATGTTGGTGAGTGTATGAATGAAGGTTGGGGAAGGGTTGGCTGAAGGTTGGTGAAGGGTTGGCTAAATGTTGGTGTAGGGTTGGTTGAATGTTGCTTGCTTTTTTATTACATGTATTATTACTAGTCCCCTATCACTGTTTTTTTAATTGTTGCTTATATATTTATTAAATGATAAAGAAGTTGATTTCTATCGTTATCACTATCATAATCTCATTGTGATTATACAGTTTCCTTGAATTATCTGTAAACTGTTGGAGACCCCCCCCCCCCCCCGGGGAAAAAAAGGGGGGGGGGGAGGAAGAAAAAAAAAAGGGAAAGAAATTTTCTCCTGGCTGCTGAATTTTGCTTGTGATCACAGATACAAAATTGATTCTCGTTTGCCATTCTGTGCCTTAATCATCTTTTTGGTGTTAGTCTCTTCTCAATGACCATTTGCATTAATTTTTTTAACGTGTGCATCAAGTAACGTGACCATTCGTGGTTTGTTCATTGTATTTCAACGAAATGTTGGGTTAAGTAAATTAGAGGACGTGTTACTTCGAATGTACTCAAAACGTGATATTGCGCCGTGACGTGATTACGTGAGTGAACGTTGCAAGCCAGAGCAGAGTGTGTAAGAGTTTTTGCTGAGTCATCCTCGGGAATAAAATACATGCGTGTTTCATTAGAGTTTTGTCATCGAGATGTTAACATACTCGTATCCGTGTCCTGAAAGTCCGCCATCAGAATCTTTCTTCAGCAGAGGATCAGATGAACAAATCTAAGATGAAAGATTATCAGAGGTACATGGTTTTATTGAGTTATAGAGTCTAGGACAAAATACATCCTTGTTTGATTTGCATTTGATTCCGATGTTCCCTTTACTGTTGTTATCCCAGCAGCTGATCCGTTAAGCCTGGCGTCCACTAGAGCTCCGACAAGATTAGGAAGGGTTGCGGTAGCAAATTATGTAATTTCGGCATTCTTATCGCGCCAGACGCGGAAAAGTGTGTGAATCATCGTTTCTTGGGACATTACCACGAATCTCTGAGTATTTACTGCAGTCATACCTGGGAGTGTTCTAGGAATCAATCGGGAAGGTCGCGAAATGCCGCGGAAAATGCTGATCGTAGCAGGACAGCGCGGACACATCTAGGATCACAACAGGAGTGGTAAAATCACGGACTAGGACAATCAGGATGATTTTCCGACAACCATTTATATGCGTACAATATCAGGATATAATGCAAGGTTATAAATTCGGCGCCGACTTTTTTTTTTTTCCTCATATGCATGCTGGTCGTCATGGAGATCACATCAGCTGCCATTCATCATGCTGTATTGCTTCAAATCCAAGCTGAGAGAGATACTCAGCTAGCCTTGTTGCCTCTTCCGTGTCTTGACCACAAATGACCGCAGCGGCTTCGCGCACTCTAGCCCCAGTCACACAGTCGCTTACGTTGAGTTACGTCCGCCGCGGATAGATACGAATAAGTGGACGCAGCATGGACGCAGGCATCCGTAGGGTCGTAAGTAGACGTAATTGTCCGTAACTGATCCGTTGTGAAACGCAAAATTACGGCGCCAAGCCTGCGAAATTTTGAAATTTGCAAAATTTCGCAGGGAGCCGCCACGGATGCAGAGTTACGTAAGTAATCGTAACTAAACGTAACTAAACGTAACTATCCGTAAGTGGACGTAACGATCTGTAGCTTGGACGCAGACCATCCGGGGAAATTTTAACCTCCCTTCCATTTGCGTTCATTTGCGTCCACCGTAAGTATTCGCAATTATCCGCAAGTAAACGTATTAAAACACTTACGTCCGCTTACGGACAGTTACGGATGTTGCGGACAATTGCGTCCTTCGACGCATGGGAGCCCCCAACCATCTGTCCTGTCTCGCACCCGGTTGGGCTTCTATAAATGCAATAGCCTCCCTCAGCATCCCACGCGTTCCCTTCTGACTGTCGCCATGGACAGTCATGAATTGGTGAGGATCTACTTGGCACTGCAGGCTCTAGAAGACGTTGAATTGAGAGCAGCCTACCTGGTGGCACGGTACCTGGACGTGGCAAACGGTCGGGAACCTCGGACGGTGTGGCTTCGGAACTGGCTCACTCTGCGACCGGAGCATGGTGCCTATGGTCAACTGCTAAACATGTTGAGGCGTGAAGATGTCGTGTCCTTCAAGAACTTTCTTCGCGTGAGTCCAGAACTCTTTGCCGAGATGCTCGACCGTCTCTCTCCCCGTCTGCGCAAGTATGACACCTGGTGGCGGAAGTCATTAGAGGTTGGACTCAAGCTTGCCATCACCTTGCGCTACGTAGCCACCGGGGACTCCTACCATTCCCTCACGTACATGTTCTACGTTCCGCACAACAGTATCTCTATCCTTGTGGGAGAAGTGTGTACAGCCATATGCGAGGAGTAACCACCTCGAACCCCACAACCCCAGAGGAGTGGAAGGAGATAGCCAACCGCTTCGGTACACGGTGGAATTTCCACAACACCATTGGTGCCCTTGATGGCAAACACATATGCATCAGGTGTCCCCCCAACAGTTGCTCAGAATTTTTCAACTACAAGGGATTTTTCTCTGTAGCTTTACTGGCCTTAGTGGACGCCGATTACAGGTGGGTTATGGGCTATTCCCCGATAACACAGTGAAGCTTTGAATAGATATATATTTTCACATTCATATCACAAATTACAAATATTTAAATGTTTAAAACTTAAAGATATTATTATTCTATTACAATATAGACTTGTAGATTTATCATGAAATCCTTGTTTAAATTATTAAAACTGCAACATTGTATTTGTTACAAATAAAAGATTATTTTCTATGAAGATTTGATATGACCAACTTGATTTGAAAATTTTGAAAATTGTATGGTCATGCCCACTTTATCTTGAAATTTTATGTTTCATTAACTGGTTAACTACTTATAATGTAAAAATTGCAACTTCAAGCAGGAGCTCTTAGAATATGCGCAGTAGAGTATATCTTAGATAGGAACTGCGCTATATAAATTGACATTATTATTATTACCCAGGTTCCTATGGATGGACATTGGTGCCCCAGGTTCCCCCTCCGATGCCCAGATTTGGAACCGGTCCAGCCTGAAGGAAGCCATGGATGATGAGAACTTTGGTCTGCCCGAGCCACAACCTCTGCCAGGAGCTGACAGGCCGGTCCCTTACTTCATCATTGCAGACAGTGCCTTTGCTCTGAAGACCACCCTCATGAAGCCGTTCTGTGCTAGAGAGCCTAGTCTGAAGAGAGGATCTTTAACTATAGGTTGTCCAGGGCACGCCGTGTGGTTGAAAATGCCTTTGGCATTTTGGCGAGCCGTTTCCGCTGTCTACTGACACAGATGCTCCAGAAGCCGGAGACGGTCACTATCATTGTGATGGCATGCATCATTCTCCACAATATCTTGAGGCAGCGTATTCCCGGGGAACAGAACCAGCTACTTGACCGTGAGGACGCTCAGCGCATTATGATCCCGGGGGAATGGAGACAGGACACCAACATGCAGGACATGGAACAGAGACTCGTGGGCAACCACACCACCCGTGTTGCCAAGCTGCAGCGCATGTACCTAGAGGAATACTATAACACAGTCGGGGCGGTGGAGTGGCAGGACCGCATGGTCGAGTTATGAAATTCCCTTCCCAATTTCAAGTGGCACCCACATATATATGACATCGGATGGCTCTTGATGCTGAACTTAATATGTTGTCATTCTTTTTTCAAATGTCAACATTTCGAAAGAAAAAGCTCAACATTTCGTTAAGGTGGTGGGGTGACAGCATATTTACTTTTCTGGTCGTGGGAACCTGTGGGAGAGTATAAAATTGGAAAACAAAAAGTATAGTTTCAGGCATTTACACTTCAATGAAGTGTTAAATACATTTTATAGCTATTTGCGGGGGTGGGGGGGGGGGGGCAGCATTCTAAAGTCTGAAAAAAAGTCTTTATATGGAAATTTATTAAAGACAAGGTATAGTTTCGGTAATCTGTAAAAAATATCATATATCCCTAATTGGTTTTATTCATAGAACTTTATGAGCTCTAACAGCTTTGTGAATTATTTTCTCCAAAACCATCAATTTCGGGGAATACTCGCAAATATGTAGTATCTTGGGATGCCCCCGAGATTTTTACCGTAGGGTTGTGTACAGAGCTCCATCTAGTGGCTATTCATTGATAACTCAAAATTTGTCATTAACAGTAACTTTAGGTGTATTTGAATTTATTTCCCGGTGTCTGAAGTGAGAATGCTCCATTTTTCAAAAGACTGATAAAAACTTCCTCAATCATACCAAAACTATACTGGGGCTTTGACAGTTTTCTGGACATAACTATTATGTCGTAATTATGACGTAAACAGTGGTTTGTCTATTCCATGCTCTTAATTATACCTTGTTACTTTTTTGCTTGAATTGCCGATCTACACTGTATTATATTTTGGTACATTTATGTTATGTATTTTGTACATTTATGATGTATGTTCATATTTGATTTGAATAAATAAAATTCAAAATTCAAGTTCAACTTATTTCTTTTATTGCTGAAAGACAAATTAAAGGGAAACGAAAATCTTCACAACAATATTATATAATTTAAGTTTTCCAAATCTACAAAGCAAGACAGTCTGATATGTAATATCCTTGCTCCTAATAAAATTACTGTTTGAATGTGTTTTTTTTTTTCTTAGGGTGGGGGCACTCCAAAATCCAGGAAGTTTTTATGAACCCCGCTTTTTCAAGGGGGTTGGGGGTGAATTCCAAAGTCCAAAAGTTTTACTTCTAGAAAAGGAGCAGTATCAATTAACAATACTTATATCATAATAAGATACTCCTTATTTGTACAACTTTAAAAAAAAAGAAAATGAAAATCCTTCATACTATTTTCAGATGGTCACAGTCTACATAATAAAACTTTCTGATCTGTTAAATCAATGTTCCTTGTGTAGCAATCCGATATATAATAACTTTGCATAGAATGAAACAGTCTGATCTTTAATATCTTTGGTCCTTATGAAGCAGTCTGATCGGTTTTGTTGTTGTTCATAATTATTCGTAACAATCCGTAATTATCCGTAAATATCCGTAAATATCCGCAACTTTCCGCAAGTGTTCGAAAGTATCCGGAAGTTTACGCAAGTCGAAAGAACAAATAACGTGTTAATTCGTAAGATTATCCACAAGTGTATGCAAGTATCCGCATCTGGTCGTGTATATCCGTATCGCCCGTATCTTTTCCCGTATATTTTGTAATTTTTTTGGTGACGGGAAGGGATCCGTGGGAGTCCGCAGACTTTGGGAAACGGTGTGCTCCATCATCATTTTCTAGTTCAAAATAAAGATGGACACCCGAGATGTTGTGGTCTTGAGTGCCAGTAAACTTTTTCCCTGAAATGGTGTCATCTTCTTTGTGCTATGCATTTCAAGCAAGTTCTTTGCCATGTTTCCCGGAGAGAACCGACCTAGAATCAGACCTATCGATATCACTTGAAGAGATATTCATACCTTTGGTTTTATCCGTTAGTAAAACACCCGGTTCTTTCAAATGATCTAGGATCGGTGTGTAACAATAAGAACAATCTACGTTTCATTAAAGTGAAGTCTGGGATTCTAGTAGAGAGGGTTTGATTTCTTCTTCCTGTGGCCATGGTGGCGCTACCCCGGCTTTTCCGAAGTTTCATGTGCACTTAAGGGTTGCAAAGTTTTCTTCAAAACTTTATAACAGCAAATGCTATTATAATGAAAACCCCTGCAAGGAGACTAATGATGGAAAACAGAATGATTATCGTTTCAATGGATCCATTGATATCTTTGTCGTGTATTGTATAGTTTCCCATCGGAGTGTTACATGTCTACACTGATGTTGCTTCCTCAGATGTGGCTTGCTACGAAACATCTGTTCACGTTCACGTCATGTCGTCACGTTACAGGACCTTTCGTGAATACTATCCCTAATTAACAAAGGGTACGGTGTAACGTTTGTGAAAATACCCCCCTTTTATTGATGAAGTGTCGGGTTTGAGACATGAGTATTCGTAGATTTGCAATACTTTTTGATAAAGTGTCGGGTAAACTGGACCCGACACTTCGCCAATAAGAGGGGGGGGGGGGTGGTATTTCACAAATGTTACACTCTACAGTTCGTGAGTTCAGGGCTAGTATTCACAATATGTCGTGTAACGTGACGACGTGACGTGAACGTCACATTGTAACGTGACGATGTGACGTGAACGTCACTAGCGTACCCAAGGGGGGGGGGGCAGGGGGTGGGGAGGGGGTTAGAGTGCCCCCTGACAACTTTTGATAGAAAAAATTAATTTTCCCCCTTTTTAGACTTTTTAGACTTTTTTTTTTGTTGCTTGTCAGAGAATTCTGGACACCCATAATTGCTTGTCAGAGATTTATGGAGGAAAACATCTCATAACCCCCCCCCCCCCCCCCCACTAAGCGACTTGTTGAGGGCTGACGAGAAAAAAAAAAATGTCGCCACCCACCCACACATAGCACAATTAATTTTATAGCACATGTGGAACTGATGACACAGACAAATATACAAATATTTTTTTTAAATGACTGAGTATTATATGAAATACAAGTATAGTTAACTGAATCTTCCTCATTTGTGTTTGAAATGTACAGTGCAAGAGCAATTTTCGTATGAACCAGAAGAGAAGTTTCCATATCCTTAAGAAAAACGCGATCGTGATGATCCTATCTTTCTCTGAAACCAGTACAAAGTGATATTTTGATTGATTCCGATCCGTTACACAATTTAGAGTTATGTCATCTCCGACCTTCGGTTCTCTCCTCAAGAATACAGCTGACCTATTAGAAAAGTGCTTAGATAAAGCCACGCATATCACAAAAGCTATATAGGTAGACTGAAGATTCCCATGTTTGTAGTTTTCGATCACAGTAAAATGACAATCCAAAATAATTTTCGTGGTATTAAGTATCCACCTTCCTTACTCCTTCAGTATTGCCCAAGTAGTGTTCATAAATATATTTCCTGAATTTCCGATACTCGTAAGTAGATTTTTATTATGATGATTCAAATGTATAAACTTGAAAATGAGTTTTAAAGCTTTCCTTAACTTATTTTCATGAATAACTTAATTCTGCGAAGATCGTTTGCCACGTCCACTCGCAAAATAGGGTAAATGATAAACACATGCTAGTCAGTTCATCACTAGTGTCAATGGCAAGTTTTTTAGTATGAATTATAAATTTCCGTGTCAAAGAGAGAATGCTGGGTATCAAACATGTCTTTTGTCACGTCCTTTCTGAAACAATCTGCTATAAAAGGCTCGAGTTAATGGTACTAAACAACTGATACTTACCAAGATAAAGAAAACTAGAGCTACTTCGTGAGACATAACCGGCGAACAAAAGATTATAATACTCGAGACTAAAATTTCACTTTTACTTGAATTGAATTTGTTTTAGCCTTTCATATCGATACTAATTAATGCGGATCACATGACAGTATTCTCAGTAATATTACATATTTGCTATCTGATTATTCTTATGTAGTAAACAGGCTTGCCCTCTATTTGCAAAATGTTCAACAAAGAGTCCCGCAAGAGTATATACAAAATGGCATAATTATGATACATAACAGTCCAGCTACATGACATTGTTTGCTGTGAGAAACACATCAACAAAACGTGGAGTGTTGAAATGGCATGGAAAAGAAAGTAAACAATAAACACGATGGCCTAAATATTGATTTACATTAACAAACTTCACAGCAACACTGAAAAATGAAATACTTAATCTATTTACAATATTGATAGACATGATGCCTTTTCTATTTACATCACAACTGATACACAAAGTGGGCAATTCCACAGAAAACATTCACTTGCCAAAAATCATAAAATTGGCTATAACTCCAGAAATATATGTGCTACCATGACATATTTAGTATCAGACAAAGGAGTTTAACGTACTCTTTAATTTGATTGGTATATTGTTACATCATATACTCCTATCTCCTACGGAAAGGCGAATCCTATTAAACATGCGGTTTATTCCGTCACGATAAAAATTCGACGTTAAGCCTAAGGCGAATGTAAACAATTCGCCTTAATAAAAGGATTCGCCTTAACGTCACATGTATGTATATATATGTATATATGTAACAAAATATAGATACAAATATTTAGAGTGTATTACAGAAGTGTAACATATTTCAAATGGAAGGTATAGATGCAAAAATAATAGAAGGAAAAGTATGAACAGCGAATTCATAATAATTTAGGATAGTATCCTAAACGATATTATATTATGTTGTACATGCATATCTACGGAAACCATACACAAAAATCACGCAAAACCGTTGTAACGCAAACCCGTAATAAATTGACGTCAAAATAGTTAATCGATTACCAGGAGATCACTCTCCGCGCTCCACTGTGCAAGAGAATTTGCACGCAAACCCTATGTGAATGAAGAAGGCATAAACGATTCCAAGATGCGTTCTCAATCTTTAAATTCACAGGGACGGCTTTAAAAGCGAAGGGACGGCTGCAAAATACGATACTTTTAAAGAGAAATATATACTTGATCAATCTATCCGCGGCGAATTTTTTTTCCCCGTGGCGTTTTGCTATAAATCAATCAAAATCATAATTCATCTTTTGCAAGCAGCTGAAAAGAACGCCTGATAGATGCAATGACAGTCGTTGTTTGTCAAATATCGACGTGTGTATGATGACCAACACGGCTGGCGTGGCAGCAGTATTATAGTATTTCTTTGTTTTTCTTCTCTCTATCTTCATTCTTTTCTGATGAATTTCTTTGTTTTTCTTCTCTCTTGTCTTCTTTTTCTTATGTATTCCTTTGTTTTTCCTCTATCTGTCATTTTTTCTTAATGTATTTCTTTGTTTTTTTTCTCTGTCTTCTTTTGATTTCTTAATGTATTTCTTTGTTTCTCTTCTATCTTCTTTTTTTTCCTTATGTATTTCTTTGTTTTTCTTCTCTCTGTCATCTTTTTTTCCTTATGTATTTCTTTGATTTTCTCCTCTCTTTTTTTTCCCTTATGTATTTCTTTGTTTTTCTTCTCTCTTCTTTTTCCCTTATGTATTTCTTGTTTTTCTTCTCTCCGTCTTCCTTTCCTTATGTATTTCTTTGTTTTTCTTCTCTTTGTCTTCCCTTTTTTCTTATGTATTTCTTTATTTTTCTTCGCTCTTCTTTTTTCCTTATGTATTCCTTTGTTTTTCTTCTCTCCGTCTTCCTTTCATTATGTATTTCTTTGTTTTTCTTCCATCTTCTTTATTCCTTATGTATTTCTTTGTTTTTATTCTCCATATCTTCCTTTTCTTTCTTTATGTATTTCTTTGTTTTTCTTCACTCTTCTTTTTTCCTTATGTATCCCTTTGTTTTTTCTCTCTGTCTTCCTCTTTTCTTATGTATTTCTTTGTTTTTCTTCTATCTTCTTTATTCCTTCTGTATTTCTTTGTTTTATTCTCTCTGTCTTCCCTTTACCTTATGTATTTCTTTGTTTTTCTCCGCTCTTCTGTTTTTCTTATGTATTCTTTTGTTTTTCTTCTCTCTGTCTTCCTTTTTTCCTTATGTATTTCTTTGTTTTTCTTCTCTCTGTCTTCCCTTTTTCCTTATGTATTTCTTTGTTTTTCTCCGCTCTTCTTTTTTTCTTATGTATTCTTTTGTTTTTCTTCTCTCTGTCTTCCTTTTTTCCTTATGTATTTCTTTGTTTTTATTCTCCATATCTTCTTTTTATTTCTCTATGTATTTCTTTGTTTTTCTTCCATCTTCTTTTTTCCTTATGTATTTCTTTGTTTTTATTCTCCATATCTTCTTTTTATTTCTTTATGTATTTCTTTGTCTTTTTCTCTCTTCTTTTTCCCTTATGTATTTCTTTGTTTTTATTCTCTCCGTCTTCCTTTCCTTATGTATTTCTTTGTTTTCTTCTCTCTGTTTTCCCTTTTTCCTTATGTATTTCTTTGTTTTTCTCCGCTCTTCTTTTTTCCTTATGTATTTCTTTGTTTTTCTTCTCTGTCTTCCTTTTTCCTTATATGTATTTCATTGTTTTTATTCTTTATATCTTTTTTTATTTCTTTATGTATTTCTTTGTTTTTCTTCTCTCTGTCTTCCCTTTTTCCTTATGTATTTCTTTGTTTGTCTTCTCTCTGTCTTCCTTTTCAGTATGCACAACACTTGGGTCAAATACGGGCGAACGACAAATAAGGCCCGGTCACACCGCCCGAACTTTGTTGGAGCGTTCCTTGAACGGTAGGGAGAGGGGGCCGAATTTCGACAACGCTCGTCACCGCGCACAAAATGGGGGAAAAAATCGAAAACACGGGCGTTGCCTTAGCGGTGCACCGCTGAAGCCGGCGTTGCTTTAGCGTTGGTTTAACGGTAGCGAGCGGTAGCGAGCGTTGGTTTAGCGGTGACGCGAGCGTTGATAGAGCGGCGTTCTGCGCATGCGGGCATTGGCTCGGCGGGGGTTTAAAGTTGGTTTAGCGGCATACCGCTTTTGACTACGGAGCTGAACGGATCGCTTTGATAGAAGTTCTGATCCACTGTCTGACCCACACAACTCTGTCTCTCCTTCTTCTCTCTCTTCTCCTTCTGTCAACAGCTTGTTGCAATCTGAGGAGGTTCTGATTCTGCTGCTGGACTAGTGCACCAATCATAGCAAGTCTCTCAGCATCCATGGTAGTACAGTTTTACTGTAACTTTGAGCAAATTCGATATAAATGAGGTCTGCACTCAACGGCAGCTCGATTCCAAATGGGCTCCTGGTCCATTTCTCCCCGTATTTATAGCCAAATTCTGGTCCCGCTCCGACACCTCCATACCAACGCCAAACCAAAGTTCATCACCGCAATGGATCGCTGCTTCAACGCCCAACACCGTTCCAGCAATCCCGTGTCCGCTCGTAAAACGCTTACAACCGCTCCACCAAAGTTTGTGCAACGTTTAATCACCGCCCGGGCAAAGCTGGCGAAGCAGCGGTGGTCCAGCGTTCAAGATTTCTGCGTTGGCCTAGCGGACCCAAGCGTCCACGAACTTGCGTCTAGCGGTGCCAAACTTTGACTGGGCGTTGTTGGAGCGGTGGTGAACTTTGCCGGAGCGGAAAATTGCCCGCTCCTCACCGCTCGCAATATTTTGTGCAGCTCAAAACTTTCGGAGCGGTAGGAGGGACCATCAGCGGTGGCCGAGCGTATACGGCGTTGCCTTAACGGGGGCCAACTTCTGTTAAACGGTGGTGAACGGTTACGAGCGGTGATGAATTTTTTTCACCGCTCCAGGAACGCTCCAGCAAAGTTCTGGCGGTGTGACCGGGCCTTAAGAGACTAGGAAAATCGCTAGACCGTTCGACCTCGCTGTGCGGGGCTTACGTAACAATCAGCAAATATAACGCTAAACCGTTATAACGGTTTTGCGTGATTTTACTACACTGCAAAGCTTTGAAACTGAGTCTTTTATTTTATCTACATGAAACCATAAATAAATTAAGTTGGTAGTATTTAACAAGAAATATAATTCATAATATATCCCCTCAAAAAACATGTCAACCTATAAATTGTATAGATCGTATAAATGACACTTACCTTTAACAATAGATAAGGTACTATCAGAAGATGTAGATACAGAAAAGGTAATAGAGCATAACAAAATATGTCATAAGTGATAATACTAAAATGTAAAGTAAGTACTTGGAAAGCAATAGTTTAAATTTTGATCTAAAATACATGAGATAATAATACAGTAATGTACATGAAATAAAGCTATGTTAAGTTATTAATGTAAATGCAAAGATAGTAATTTATTACTTTTGCTTTGTCTATCTAGATCCTGTAGATGGGATCATTGTAGTAGATATAGAAAGTACTAGTATATGACAATATAATATAATACAATAGGTCAAATACGTAAAAAATATATACTTACGTATTAACAAATTATATTGCATAGTATTTTATTTGTTACATTTCATTTAAAAGTTACCTATCAATGCAATTAGGTTTTTGATTTAAAAACGAAGAAAAGATTTCTATTTTATCTTCATTGTCTCATTTCATTATATTTATGATTTTTTGCCTGGCCTTCCAAGTTACTAACGTTTTTTTTTTCTTTCAAATTGTTTATTTTTTTATCTGATCGCAAAACTTTATATTTTCACATTACATTACTATATGAAATTCATCTCCTACTAAATCTTTACATAATCGTAAGTGAGGGGCGTATTTTCTAGTCTTTTATATCTTCCCGTTTCTATGGGTAAGTTATGCGCGCTCAATCGGAGTTTGGTGGTATTTTTCCTACATTTATATTTTTGATATAAGATAGATAATTTTCTTGCTTGATTTTACTTTTGAATTGTCTGAAAGTTCTGAGTTTATTTCCGTTACGGGTATCCCTATCATCAAATAAATCCAATTTTAATTGTTCGTCAATTCTTCTTTCTAAACCAGTTTTATATATTTCGACAAATTCCTTTTATGAAATTGGTATATTTTCGGGATCCGATATTGTTCTTTTTCACACCACAAGCATTGCTGACTTGATTTTTTTTGGTTGTAAATTGTGATGAATGGAACAAATATTACTGATATGAGGTTGGCATGGGCAGTTGAATATTTTAAAGCAAAGTTATGGGGGTTTTTAAAAAGCGGACAAAAGTATCATGTCCGTATTACGCCACTTTTTTTTTATAGCTCTGGCAATGAAATCTGTAACCTCATCATTAATTTTGTTACGAAGTTTATTTATGTTAGAGTATGTTTATAAGCTTCTGTTAATGCCTAAATATCAGACTCATTGGACCCCAAAACTCACAGATTTTTAATACTATTTACTAGCGTTTTAAAATTACATATATTTACTAACTATAAGTTACTAAATTATTTTCCTAATTATTAATTTTTGTCGAGAAAATCTGATGGCAAAACTTTATATTTTCACATTTTATCACTATATGAAATTCATTTCCTACTAAATTCATATTAAAAAATCTTCACATAATCGTAAGTGAGGGGGCGTTTTTCTGATCTTTTATATCTTCCCGTTTCTTTAGGTAAGTTATGTGCGCTTAATCGGAGTTTGGTGATATTTTTTCTTACATTTATATTTTTATATAAGATAGATAATTTTCTTGCTTGATTTTACTTTTGAAGTGTTTTAAAGTTCTGAGTTTATTTCCGTTACGGGTATCCCTATCATCAAATAAATCCAGTTTTAATTGTTTGTCAATTATTCTTTCTTAACAAGTTTTACATAATTTCGACAAATTCCTTTTGTGAAATAGTTATATTTTTGGATCCAATATTGTTCTATTTCACACCACAAGCATTGCTGACTTGATTTTTTTTTTTTTTTTGTTGTTGTAAATTGTGATGAATGGAACAAAGATTAATGATATAAGGTTGGCATGGGCAGTTGGATATTTTAGAGTAAAGTAATAGGGGTTTTTAAAAAGCTTACAAAAGTATCATGTCCGTATTACGTCACTCGTTGAGCTCTGACAAGGAAATATGTAGCCTCATCATTTGTTACGAACTATATTTATGCTTTATGATTATAAACTTCTGTTAATGCCTAAATATTAGATCCAGTGAACCCCCAAACTCACAGTTTTTGTAAAACTATTTACAGGAGTAACATTTCCTTTTCCATTTTGTGTCATGTCCGTGACGGTTTAATACAAAGAGTCCCTTTTCTCTTCAACTATTCAACGGAACACCGTGAAATTTGCTACGCATGTCTTGATAGTCAAAGTGTCTGATTCACTGTCCGATAAAATGTTTTAGGAGTCTTGATTTTGCTAAACACTGTCTTTCTTAAATAAACAAAAATAAGTCTGCATGTCATGTCCGTTAAGCACTTAAACACTACATTTGATATTTTAATAAGTCGGTGGATTGGCTGAACGCAATTATCAACAAAAGGAGGCGTTTTTGTGGATAAAAAAGTAATCTCAATATTGATCATGTTGATTATTTTACTATCATAGGTGAATTATAGCACCCAAGCTATTTTACAAGTCATAATAACCTGCTTAAGTTTTTACTATATCTTTTGTTTTAGATTATATGATTTCATTGTTAACTAATACGGATATAATATTAAAGCATTTCAACAAAATATTTATGATTTCATATTTTGTCTGCATTAATACGAATAAAAAAAGTGGCTATGAATTATCATAGATTAAGGATGTTAGGCGAACTTCCAATCAAATCTACTTCTCATTCTGTGCAATCGACCAAGGATATAACCATACCTGAAATGAAAAGATACAACTTATATTGTTATACATTAAACATCTAAAATTAGGCGAATCATATTTTTATGGATGTGTCGTATCTCAGTCTTGGTATAAAAAAAGAGGAGTTTATGAAATATACAATAGCTTCAGAAATATTCAATTAAATTAGAAAAAAAGAGATAATGTACGATTTACAAATTACCAACATTTCTTCGGCAACTTTTGAAATATTCAGATTCACGTCTGCTTTTTTACCAAACCGATCTGTAAAAGTAAGATTTGTATATTGTTAACCTCAACTATATGATAAGGCTCATAGTACATTTCATCGTAAAGGGGCATCTTTTGTCCGCCAGACAAAATACCCCCCGCCCCAATGCATTTTCCGAGCCCGACGTTCCGTCGCCTCCGTCTAGTACCGAGACATCATCGTACTGGTCCTCTGGTCGTAAGGACACTCCTTTTCATTTTGGTTGATTTATCTTATTGTGCCTCGGCACGAGTATGGATAAATGTGGTCTCACTCTCGGGATGTCTCGAATTCGTAGTAATCATGTCAAACATTGGTCTTCAACACACCAATTGGTAGATTATTTGCATCTTTAACATCTTTGTTGTTAACATTTCAATCGAAGGGAATTCTCTGGTACCTTTCCAGATCCGTCTTCAATCGATTCATAACAAGCTTCAGGATTTTCTTTTGTTCCTTCTTGGTTTTGAATGGTCACATTGCCATTATGTTCGATTATGTATTAGCTTACATCGCAGAACAATAACGGTAATAATCAATATCACTTTGAAAACAGACTCAAGAATGAAGACAATTATCATTGTTATATTTAGTATTTCCCTACTATTGTCGTGGCCTTAGATCTTGTTTTCCTGAGTATGATATTTTGTTATAGAAATTGGTGCACGTGAAGCCAATTATTTTAAACCTGTAGGTGATGCTCTATTCTATTCTAGTTGTTAGTGTCGATGAAGTAGTACGATAATATATAGGGATATGGTGATATGAACTATGCATACAATATTAGACAAAACGTTAACATATGGATTGAGGTCGACCTGGATTGTTGCTCTTCCTTAGTTTTTTGAAAGCCACACGATACAAAAAAGTCTTTTAGAAATCAAACATTAGACCCTTTACTTCCTTTGTATTCCATATCATCTCAGCCAGTTTGATGAGCATAAAATGGGCCTGTGTCTCCAGCCAACTTGCTAGACACAGATGCAAAAGATTGCACTCCGATCTCTCGAATTGCATGCCTTTCGCAATATTCTTCGTCTCATCCTTCAGTATAGTTGAACGCGTTTTTTTTTTCTTTATAGCATCCATTGGATATAACATAGTAGGTATTACTTGGTATATCCTATTCCAAACCTAGAATCGATATCTTCGTACTGGTGCCCTGAAAGGCCACAGTCAGAATATTCATTCAGGTGAGAACTAAACTCAGGCAGAGCAGAGCAAAGCTTGTCCTTGGAACAGATGGAGCTTGGTTTCTCTGAGTCGTCTTCAAGAACGAAATATAGGTGGTTTTCATCTGCCTCCTGTTCGGAAGAACCTGTATTCTTTTCCATGGGAATGACATCACTGGATTCGTATAAGATGTTATCCACAAACACTTCACCCGGGGATTCATATATTTACTTGAAGGCTTATGATTAAAATCTTCCCTTTGCTTAGTTTCAAAGCACAAGGGGGTATGAGGATTTTGATTGGGGGAGCTGTGTGTTTTGTTGTCATTTTCTAAGACAAAATAAAGGTGAGCATCAGAGGTACCTTCTTTTTCAGAGTCTTTCAACTCTTTCATTGGAATCTCACCACTCATATGCATAAGGTTTTCAGGAGCCTCTTTGAATGAGAAATCCTTCCTAGACTCACCACTTTCAGCATCACGCGTATTAAGATTATTACCAGTAGCAGTATCAGTTGGCAAAACATTCTGTTGTCTCTGAAAGCCTAAGGCAGAGGAGTAATTGTGATGGGTGCTCGATTCTCGGCCATTCATTTGAAGTGTTTTCATCGCATTAGTTTGGAACGTGAAGTCTGGGATCGCCGTGGAGAGGGTTTGAAGCCTTGCTCCAGTGGATTTAGACCGAACTTTTCGTAAATTAATGCTACCGGGACCATTGCTTGATTTACAATTTCGTCTCCGATTTTTTATTAGAATGATTACCGCTATAATAAGGACGACTGCTGAAATACAAAGAGATAGCGCAATGATTATAATATCTCCATTATGAGCTTTCTCCGTTGAGTTGTTTAATTTCCGAGTTGTAGATACCAACATTGATGCTGCTGACAGAGATGTCGTAGACGTATTACTTGTCTGTGTAGGTGAGAATTCCGACGGCCTCGGGGCATTTTGTTTTGTCGTCATATTTGTCAGTAAAGCCTCATCTCCTTCTGG
This sequence comes from Heliocidaris tuberculata, assembly GCA_025618425.1. Lineage (NCBI taxonomy): Eukaryota > Metazoa > Echinodermata > Echinoidea > Camarodonta > Echinometridae > Heliocidaris > Heliocidaris tuberculata. Next base: position 72,207,586 of record CM046832.1, on the reverse strand, counting down.
TGATGGTATTGTAGATGTGTAGACGTTTTTCATTACCGTTGAAATAGAGGGAGATTGATTTTGTGGTCCAGATGTAGGTTGCAGTTGTGCTTTTGTCGATAGAAAAGAAGCAGCATTTAAACACGTTTTTGTAGTCGTGGAATCTGTTGGTACTTGGCTATTGACAAGTGATGGTTGATTTGACTGGGTGTTCATTGTCTCTGTTGTACGCGATAGCGAAGGGATTGATCCAGAAGACATTTCCGGTGAAATCATGTCCGAATGAGAAGAAATGGATGGCTCAAAGAAAGATGGTGATGAAGAAGAACGTAATGACCGTTGTGATGATGACTGTGATCCTATGGTTGTTAATTTCGTGTATTGTGACGATGTTACCAAAGTGCTTAGGAATTCATGCAATGAAGATGATTCATTGGCGCCGTTAATCACTGTCGTCATCCCCCGTGTGGATTGAGGGTTAGGATGGGTGGAGAATTTGGTGCCCGTTCCCTTTGTAGATGAGGAGGTAGACTGGACGGGCAGAGTGCATGTTATATTTGACAAGACACCATTATCTGAAGATACTCTGATAGAATGGTGGCTTGTCGAATCATTTATATGACTCCTAGAAAAGGTCAGACGGTTTCCATTTAAATTAATTTTAACTGTTCCTCCGTCAACACTGATCGAAACAGGTGGCCGGTGAGAGCTATTGAAACCGAGGAGGTCACACTTCACATTTGTATCAATTGAACAGTTGCAGCGAATAACAATGATTCTGTAATCATGCAAAAAAATTGTGGTGCCATCGGAAGTAAGTTTAGTACAGGTGTACTCAGCTGAATCTTGCTCAGTAATGTCTGTAATGTGAAGTACAAGATTAAGTTTTATGTCATTGGACGAAACATTTACAAAACTAAAAGAAATATGCGAATCATGACGAAAATCCTCATACACTCCACCTGTGGGTAACAATTTACCAGCCATTGCTATGTACATGTTTGGGGATAATTCAGTCTTCCGACCCCAATACATTGTAATAGTTGGATCCCAATCCGTCATACAATCTAGGGTCATTTCATCTCCTACGTTCAGTGCTCTCGTCACGTTTGTAGTTGCAACATCAGAGAAGTGTGTAAAGAAGGTCACACACCACAGAAAAGCTATGACATTCAATATTTCCATGTCCGCAGGTTTACTTTGTAAAATAAAAACAAAAACAAATTCACAATCTTATATTATTCATTTGCTCGTGGTGAGTATCCAACGAGCATATCTGTCCTTCAATAATGAAATAATAATATCTCTCTTCTGTTGGAAACATTCAAAAATATTACCATCAACGAAAGTGCATTTAGTAATTAAAATAGATGTTGTAGTTGCTTTTCAGTCAAAATGTATTCAGACGTGTCATTTTCTCCTTTTCTAAGAGATCTTGGTATTCACTATGTCCTCGGAAAACTCCGGTGATACACTAATTTGTTCAATACAAAATACCGTATAGCCATATCAAGTAAATTAAATTCAGATTTGCTCTTGTGGAGGTTCGCCAAGTTTTCCTTCGTCTGATAACAAAAGCGGTATCAAAGTCTTCTTATAGAGTCTGCTTTCAAGAGATGTGGTAATCCAAAGCCCAAGATGACTGCAAGCAAATGCTGCAAAATAAGAAAGTCACTTGTTAAAGATTAGAACATTTTTACTTTCCTGTATCTACATCAAACCAACTCTGCTTTAAAGTTTCACTTGTAATGTCCAAGGCAATAAAAAAAGGAAAGTGGACATTCATCGATTAACCACGATTATAAACCCCTCAAAACGTACTGAAACCAAGAGAGAAAGAGTAGCAGCTGATTAGTTACATGGTAAGTGGTAACTACAGTGATTGGTTTAATACCTCAATGAAGAAGGTGTCGGATATTTTTGATATATTACATTCCTTGGACCGTTATCTGGATTGTATTTCCTGGTCAATATCAAATTGCGCTGTGTTTACCAAAATTCACACAATAGTCTTTTTTTTTTTTTTTAAATGATATGCATATAAATTATTGCGAAAGAAAATGAGAACCGAATAATGATTGCGTCGCTTAACCAAAGTTCCCCATGGCTGTCCTCCCTGTGAAATTTTCGAAAAGGTTATCAAAATTTCAAACTTTGCAAAATAGAGTTAAGTGGCAGGTGAGAATGGTTTACTTGAAGATTAATCCTCTACAAATCGTCAATATAACAAATTTTAAGGGCGAACTCTTTTATTCAAAATGTTCTACCTTACTTATTGCTTGATTTAGCAACAACCAGTTATCATTATTAATTATCCAAGCTTTTAGAGGACAAGCTTCAGGAGATATTTCAAAATGACACGCTAAATGAACATGATCAAAAAGTTAAGGGGGGGGGGGGAAGAAGAACGTATGGTAGTACACCTTCTGTAGTTCTTGTGACAATCACCGACATCGTATACATCAAAACTGCTTGTAAATTTGGAACATAAATGAGTACTGTCTCAGTTGGATTCGTCTTTAAAATGATTAATTTGCCTAGAAACAAGTACTGTAAATAGAAGAAGGCGTTGTGAAACCAAAAGCGTAAAGTACGTTGAACTCTTGTTGCTGGTAAGATAGAATAGTGTCACGTATTTTTGCTGATGATATTTGAAGTTATAATGTGTTTTTATTGTTTTCAATGCTTTGGTGAGTTTAGAAACAAATCATAATTATTGCACTGGTCTATGTACAGAATGTCTTGCTAATGTCATTGCAAAATTAGCTAGCCCCATCTCAATTGCTTTGCATACTCTCTCACTCCTTTTGCTATGTAATTCTGACTTTCACAACTCACAAGGTTACTCATACTCGCTTCTTCTCCTCTGTTTTCGACCTTCACGAGGTCAGACTTTTCTACCCTATGCTTTCCTCATTTTGACTTTGCCTTGTCCTTCAGAACTTTCGCTCTATCTCTTCTCACGTGTTTGCTCAGACTCCTATTCCAACTTTGCGCTGTCATTCAAACATTCAAGCTTGCGTCTACAACTTGACTTTCTCCTGTCCTTGTATCCTCTCTCTTTATGACTTTGAGCTCTTTGTTTATGTGCTCAATGACGTCCTTCTTGCTATATTCTCTGCTGTGCGATAAGTGTCTTTCTTACGACCTTCATAACTCTCTCTCTCTCTCTCTCTCTCTGACAGAGCAGCTTGTTTGAAGGGGGTGTATAAGACAGACCTCACACTTTATCTGGGGAGACCAGGTCAGACAATAGATCAGAGAGTGTGTTTTAGCCGTTTGGTGTGTTACCAGTTTTCATTAGAGAGAGAGCTCCAGTTCCCGCTATCTTGCCTTTCTGTTTAGCTAGGCATTCTCTCCAGGGATTCTGTCTACCTTGTAAATGTGTTGAGTTCACCATAATAAACTTGTTAACTTTAATCTCTGTCTGATGTGTGCTCTTTCTCCCTGACTCTCGGTCATCCTAGACAACAAACTACAAATATAACGGGGATTTATTTCTGGGACTTCCACCAGAATAAGGACAATATTCTGCCCATTTTAGACAAATACAAATCTCGTTACAATAGTATTAGTTCACAATGATCAGATTGAATACATCTTTCGATAAAAAGGAAGTGAGAGACTATGGTATATCAGTGAAGGCTCTTAAATGTCTTATGAAATGTCCTGGGTTCTTACATCCTTGGACAAGGCGTTTTACCCACTATTGTCCCTCTTGACCCAGAGTATTATATGGGTACCTGTAATGTGTTAATATATAGTTAAAAAAAAAAAATAGAGGAAAGATTCAAGTCACACTCAAATGAGTATCGTCTTGCCCAGTTTTTGTTTCCAAAGTTTGTTTTTTTTTACTCACAAGGGATACTTTTAGGCACAAATCAGCAAATGCGGAAACCACTTGTATAACATCAGATCTCATATCATCCTTATTACCTCTTCAATAATTATACATGTATCTGTAAGATTTCCTGGAAATATTACCGAGCCTGATCGGTTAAAAGTAGGCATTTTGCCCGTCCGTGACATTGAATATTTTATGGGATACAATTTTAGTAGACGACCATGGCAACCAAATTTTATCAATTTCAACTCCTTCCATGATGTTCTTCACAATGAAACATAAAATAACTCTCTGCAAATAAATACTTCTTTTCTCCAGGCCTTCAAACTTTCAAAATTTGTCAAATGTCCGTCCGTGACGAATTGATCAGGCTCTACCATGATACTTAATGATACTGCATCTTAGCCAATAACTCTCTAGTATTTTCAATGTAAAAATAGCTATGAGCATGATAAAAAGTGAAACCATAATCAAGAGTCGGAGGAGGATCAAAGAGTTGTTACCATGGTGATTGTGTTTAGTGGCAGACTGAAAAGTTTCAAGTAATTTATCATTTCCTTGTGTTGTATTAAAACGAGTTAGCCCAGTTATATTACCAATGTGAAAATAAAAACAAAGCAAAATCAAATACAAGTTGTGAAATATCTGGCTGCGGTGATAGTAATTAGAAATATAAATTAAGTGAGTAGGTGTATAAATGAACACTATTTAAAATATTTTCAAAGCCTACTGGAATTACAATCTAGGTCATCTGAGTAAAATCACAAATTGTTGAATATTGTAAAAAGTTGTAAACTTCTGAAAAACAGAATATATTTTTCTAGCAATAGGAAAATACAAGTTACCCCCTTCATTTTTAAGATTTAAAAAAAAAGAAAAGTGCAGGACGAGGTGTAGTATTCTAGTGGTTAAAACATTAATTCGTACTGTAAAATCTATGTGACCTATACGCAGCTGGAGAGACACAAAGTTTGACAAACGCTTCTTAAATCTTACAAAATTCAGCTTTCTTTTTCAAAATTCCTTAAGTGGATCAAAATTTCAATAGTAAGGTATACGATAATAATTATACTAGGTGTTACAAAAAACATTTCCACTTTTGATCCTTAATAGTTCGAAAACTATACATCAGATAACACTGTCATTGATATGAGTAATAGCTGAATAGTGTACAATTTAGTTGGAGGTGATTTGAATATGAAAGCATAAATAAGTTTCATTAAATCCATGATCAATTTTAAAGTTAGGCTCCAGATTTTGGTCAAATTTTAACCCTCTGTACAAAACTTGAACTTTACACAGGAACCAATGATGTGTATGTGAGTGTGTGCTTACAATGACCCTGAACAGTGGACATGAATACCACCTTTTCAGAGCTCTGTTGACCAGGCTTCTGGTCTCTTGCTCCAAGGCACATGAATGCTTTATTAATAATTCATGATGGATTGCCCTGGGCACTGCTAGTCTGAATTCATGGTAAAGGGTAAAATGCATGCACATGAAAAAAGTAAGCTCATGAATAAATAATAAAGCATTCAAACCCTGGCCATTGTCCAGGACCATTGTCTGGGTGTTAACCACACACTCCCATACACACCAACTGACCCCTGTGCAAAGTTAAAGTTTTGTACAGAGGGTTGGAAATAGAGCAAAATCTGAATCCTAACTTAAAAATTAATCTTGAATTTAATGAAACTGATTTATGCTTTCATTTCTAAATTACCTCCAACAAAATTGTACACTATTCAGCTATTGCTCATATCAATATAGTTTTTGAACTATTAAGGATCAAAAGTGGGAAATGTTTTTTGTAACACCTAGTATTAACATTACTACTCAACCGATAAATGTGTAAAATTTGCCTCAAATCTCCAGAGAAGTGAGCCTCCCTGTTCACAGTTACAAACTTTGAGGACGTGTAGCTCCTAGCAACACATACATTTTGTATGGCCGGATTTGCCACCTTTGCCTCGCGCGGATCTCCTGAATTTTTGGCAGTTTTGTAACGATATCTTTTATTGGACATTAGAAGAAAAAAAAAAAGACGGTGTTTTTTTTAAAAACCAATTAGAATGATATTGACATCTTTAGAATCCTTGGAATTTTTACGTCTGGATTTTTTTCCATCAGCTGTATAGCCGAATTTGGCGCGAAGTTATGACAGTCGGCAGTTAAGCGAAGCTGAGAAAAACGCGCATTTACGTACAAGAATGAGACAAACTTGAAAAAAGTATTTCAAAGGTGCATTTTGTTCGAAAGTATTGAATATTGCTTATAATTGTATGAAAGAGAAATTAAGAATTCAAAATTCAATAATCCGTTTCTACCAGCGAAATTGAGCAAGTAGGTAAAAAGTTATGGCGAGAAGAGTTCTGAAAATCCACAGTTTTTAGCGCGTTTTTCACACATACTGACTGGTTTTGAGGCCGTGGAAAAGAATGAAAAATCGCGTTTCCAGCCACTAAAAAAAAAAAAAAAAAAAAGGCGAGAGCGAAAAAGCGGAAAAAGTGAGAGTTTTAGTTTTTTTATTATCATAACAACGAAAGCAATAACAATAACAATAATAATAGTAATGATAATAATAATAATAATCATTATAATAGTTATAATTAATATTATTATAATTATAATGATTAGTACTTAACAATTGTAAGAAATCGAATTGTATATTCCGATGTAAATGTCAGCCATCATTTTGTGTTTTTAAACGTATACAGTCCTGATGAAGATCATTGATCGAAAGCTTGAAAATAAAGGAGGACAATAAAAGCTACGACCGTCTCATAGTGACATTTCTTTCAATATACCTTCCACTACAACAACTATGAGTGACCACCAGCGTTGTGTTCGAGGAACATTTTTTACCATATATATATATATATATATATATATATATACAAATATTTAGTTTGAAATGACTGAGTATTATGTGAAATACAAGTAAAGTTAGCTGAATATTCCTCAGTTATTTGATTTGTTTAGCCTTTCATATCAAATACTAATTAATGCGGATAACAAGACAGTACTTTCAGTAATATTACAAATTTTCTATTTGATTATTCTTGCTTATTAACAGACGTGCCCCTGTTTGCATAATGCTCAACAAAGAGGCCTGCAAGAGTATAAACAAAATTACACATAATAAATTTATTTAACACTCTACATGACATTGTTTGCTGTGAGAAACACATCCACAAAACGTGGAGTATTGAAATTGCATTGAAAAGAAGGTCAACAGTATACCCAATGGCCTATATATGTAGTGATTTACAAACTGCAGAGAAACACTGGAAAAAATAATACTTAATTTATTGACAATATTGATAGACATAATACCTTTCTTATTTTCAACACAATTGATACAAATGCGCTATTCCTCGGAAAACGTTCACGTGCCAAAATCATAAAATTGGCGATAACTCCAGATTATATCTGCTACCATGACATATTTTTTAGTGTCAAATATACTATTTAATTTGATACGTATATAAATAGGATTTGAGTATATTTTGGTATGATTTTCTTCTGAAAGCTCACTTTTTGGGCAAAATGTGGCGACAATTTGGGTCAAAAACATCTTTTCTTTGGGTCTCATTATTTCACACCACTAGCATTGCAGACTTGATTTTTTATTGGAAATTGTGATGAATGGAACAAAGATTACTGAAATGAGGTTGGCATAGGCAACTGGATATTTTAAAGCAAAGTTATAGTTTTTCTTATATAAAGCGGACAAAAGTATCGACATGTCCGTATGTAGTATGATTATAAGCTTCTGTTAATGGCTAAATATTAGACTCATTGAACCCCAAAACTCACAGATTTTTAAAACTATTTACAGGAGTAAAATTTCCTTGTCCATTTTGTGTCATGTCCGTTACGGTTACAAAGAGTCTCCTTTCTCTTCAACTATTCAGCAGAGTACCGTGAAATTTGCTGCGTATGCCCCTGATAGTCAAACGTGTCTGATTCACGCTGCGATATAAATATGGTTTAGGAGTCTTGATTTAAGTAATCACAATATTGATTATATTTCTAGTATAGGTGAATTATAGCACCCAAGCTATTTGTCATGTCATAATAACCTGCTTTTTGCAATATCTTTTGTTTTATATTATATGATTTAATTGTTAACCAATACGGATATATTATCAAAGCATTTCAACAATATATTCATAATTTCATATTTTGTCTGCATTAATACAAATGAAAAAAAAAGTGGCTATGAATTATCATAGATTAAGTATGTTATGCGACCTTCCAGTCAAATCTACTTCTCATTTCTGTTCAATCGACCAAGGATATAACCATACCTGAAATGAAAAGATACAACTTATAATCATTATTACACATAAAAGATATAAAATTAGACGAAACATATTCGTATGGATGTGTCATATCACGGTCTTGGTATGACAAAAACAGAACAGTTTATGAAATATACAATAGCTTGAGAAATATTCAATTAAATTAGAAAAAAAGATAATGTACCATTTACAAACTACCGACATTTCTTCAGCAACTTTTTTGAAATATTCACATTCACGTCTGCTTTTTTACAAAACCAATCTGTAAAAGTAAGATTTGTGTATTGCTAACCTCAACTATAAGTTATAAGGTTCATAGCACATTTTCAAGTAAATCCGAATAGTTATCAGCACCATCATCTCCTGTTTCTGGTACCGAGACATCATCGTATTGGTCCTCTGGTCGTGAGGACACTCCCTTTCATTTTGGTTGATTTCGGACCATACAGGTATTTTATTCTGCCTCGTCATTTGTATGGATAAATGATGGATGTCTCGAACTCGTAGAGATCAAATGCACGTAATCATGTCGATCATTGGTCTTCAACACACCAATTGATAGATTATTTGCATCTTTAACATATTTGTTGTTAACATTTCAATCGAAGTGTATTTTCTGGTACTTTTCCAGATCCGTCTTCAATCGATTTATTTATTTATTCATTTATTTCTGATATTTATACAGGGTGACTCATTATCACCAATATTGGTGGTCTTCCATGAGGCCCTGATGGTAATAATAAGTAACAATAATAGCCAACAAAATCATGAAAATAAACTCGTAACAAAAAATAAATAAGAACATAAGTATATGTGGTATTCTCGTAATTAACTTTCGTTTTTTTACGAAAACGTTGAAATCGTTGCACATTTCTATCATCTTAATAAATCATATGTATAGACGGTACTATTTTCTAAAATCTGTTGAAAAAATAACCATGTATATATAAGTTATTTTGAAATGGTATTATATAGTTTTGAAAGTACATACACAAAGTAAGAAGACTACTTTACCTCAGTATAGAAACAAAACTGTTATATACATATTTACAAAATATATTATAGGATAGTATACTTATTCAAATATTACACAATGATTGCATGTAGTATAGTATAGCAATAGGATGTACAGCGTCTCTTATAAAACAGCAAAATACAAATTATTTATTATTGATAATGAATGATATGAAATCATTCATACATTTTGAAAAGCTTCAGGATTCTGTTTTGTTCCTTCTTGGTTTTCAATGGACACATTGCCATTATGTTCGATTATGCATTAGCTTACATCGCAGAATAACGGTAATAATCAATATCACTTTGAAAACAGAACCAAGAATGAAGACAATTATCATCGTTATATTAGTATTTCCCATATTGTTGTCTTGGCCTGAGATCTTGTTTTTTTTTTTTTTTTTTTTTTTTTTTTGAGTATGATATTTTGTTATAGAAATTGGAGTGCGTGAAGCCAATTATTTTAAACATGTAGGTGAGGGTCTATTTCGAGTCGTTAATGTCGATGAAGTAGTATGATAATGTGTATAGGGATATGGTGATGTGAACTACGCAGGTACTATGGATACAATATTTGACATAACATTAACATATGAATTGAGTTCGACCTGGATTGTTGCTCTTCCTTACAGTTTCTTGAAAGCAACACGATATAAAAAAGTCTTTTAGAAATCAAACATTAGACCCTTTACTTGCTTTGTATCCTATATCATCTCAGCCAGTTTGATGAGCATAAATGGGCCTGTGTCTCCAGCCAACTTGCTAAACACAGAGGCAAAAGATTGCACTCCGATCTCTCGAATAGCATTCCTTTCGCAATATTCTTCGTCTCAACCTTCAATATAGTTGAACGTGTTTTTTTTTTTTTTTTTTTTTAATAGCATCTATTGGATATAACATATTCGGTATTACTTGGTATATCCTATTCCAAACCTAGAATCGATATCTTCGTACAGGCCACAATCAGAGCAAAGATTGTCGTTGGAACAGATGGAACGTGGTTTCTCTGAGTCGTCTTCAAGAACGAAATATAGGTGGTTTTCATCTGCCTCCTGTTCGGAAGAACCTGTAATCTTTTCCATGGGAATGACATCACTGGATTCGTATAGGATGTTATCCACAAACACTTCACCCGGGGCTTCATATACGTTACTTGAAGGCTTATGATTAGAATCTTCTCTTTGCTTAGTTTCAAAGCACGAGGGGATATGAGGATTTTGATTGAGGGAGCTGTGCGTTTTGTTGTCATTTTCTAGGACAAAATAAAGGTGAGTATCAGAGGTACCTTCTTTTTCAGAGTCTTTCAACTCTTTCACTGGAATCTCACCACTCATATGCATTAGGTTTTCAGGAGCCCCTTTGAAGTAGAAATCCTTTCTAGACTCACCACCTTCAACATCACGCGTATTAAGATTATTACCAGTATCAGTATCAGTTGGCAAAACATTCTGTTGTCTCTGAATGCCTAAGACGGGGGAGTAATTGTGATGGTTGCTCGATTCTCGGCCATTCATTTGAAGTGTTTTCATCGCACTAGTTTGGAATGTGAAGTCTGGGATCGTCGTGGAGAGGGATTGAAGCCTTGCTCCAGTGGATTTGGACCGACCTTTTCGTAAATTAATGTTACCTGGACCATTGCTTGATTTACAATTTCGTCTCCGAATCTTCATTAGAAAAATGACTGCTATAATGATGACCCCTGCTGATATACTAACAGAAAGCGCAGTGATAATCATATAGTTGGGGTCACTATCATCATCTCTTTCCTGGACTGTCTTTTGATGTGGTGTCCCAGTTGTAGACAACAGTATTGATGCTGCTGACTGAGATGTCGTAAATGTAGCTGCGAATTCCGACGTCCTCATGTTATTTAGTTTTGACATCAAATCTGTTAGTAAAGACCCACCTCCTTGTAGTGATGGTCCTGTAGAAGTGTCTACAATTTTCGTTGGCGTTGAAATAGAGGGAGATTTGTTTTGTGGTCCAGATGTACGTGGCAATTGTGTTTTTGTCGATAGAAAAGACTTCCCTGTTGTTGGCGTTGGTTGAAATGTTGATGAACCAAAAACTGACGATTGAGAACGTAATGGCAGTTGTGATACTGACTGTGATTTCTTTGTTCTTAATTCCGTGTATTGTGACAATGTTACCAATGTTGTGAAGAATTCATACAATGAAAATGATTTGGTGGCGCCATTAATAACTGTCGTCATCCTCTGTGTGGATGAAGGGTTAGGCTGGATGGAGAAGATGGTGGCCGTTCCTTTTATAGATGATGGGGTAGACTGGACGGGCAGAGTGCATGTTACATTTGACAAGACACCATTATCTGAAGATACTCCCATAGAATTAGGTTTTGTTAAGCCACTTAAATGAGTTGTTGAAATTGCGAAACGGTTTCCCTTCACCCCCGGTTTAATCGTTCCTCCGTCAAAGCTGATCGATAAAGGCATCCAACGAGGGTTATTGAAACCTAGGAGGTCACACTTCACATTTGTATAAATTGAACAGTTGCAATGGATAACACTGATGTTGTAAACATGCAAATTTGTGGGGTCGTCGTTCGTAGCATTAGTTAACGTACAGAAGTACTCTGCCGAATCTTGCTCAGTAATGTTTGCAATGTGAAGTGAAAATTTTAGTTTTATGTCCTTGGACGAAACATTTACAAAGCTATGGGAAAAACGCGAATCTTTACGAAACTCCTCGTAAATTCCAACTGCGGTTGAAAGTGTACTATACCTTGCTATGTACTTGTAATTGGATGATCCAGCCTTCTCCCGATGCCAATACATATAAATATCTGGATCCCAATCCGTTATACAATCTAGGGTAATGTCATCTCCTACGTTCAGTGCTCTCGTCACGTATGTAGTCCCACCATCACAGAAGTGTGTACAGAAGGTCACGCACAACAGAAAAATTATGTATACATTCAAGATTTCCATGTCCGCAGGTTGACTTTGTAGAAAGAAAAAAACAACAAATTCACAATCTTATATTATTCCTTTCCTCGTGGTAAGTATTCAACTAGCATATTCCGTCAATAATGAAATAACAATAATCTCTCTTCTGTTGGAAGCATTTATAACTATTACCAACAACAATTGTGCATTTAGTAATGAAATAGATGTGGTCGTTGTCCTTGCTTTTCAGTCAAAATGTATTCAGACGTCTCATTCTCTCCTTTCTTGTGATATCTTGGTATTCACTATGTCCTCGGAAAACTCCAGTGATTCACTAATTTGGTCAATTCAAAATACCGTTTAGCCAAATCTAGTAAATTAGATTAAGATTTGCTCTTGTGGTGGTTCGCCAAGTTTTTTCCTCTGTCTGATAACAAAGGTGTGTCAAAGTCTCCTTAGAGTCTGCTTTCAATAGATATGGTAATCCAAAGCCCAAGATGACTGCAAGCAAATGCTGCAAAATAAGAAAGTCACTTGTAAAAGATTAGAACATTTTTACTTTCCTGTATCTACATCAAACCAACTGCTTTAGTTTCACTTGTAATGTCCAAGGCAATAAAAAAGGAAAGTGGACATTCATCGATTAACCACGATTATAAACCCCTCAAAACGTACTGAAACCAAGAGAGAAAGAGTAGCAGCTGATTGGTTACATGGTAAGTGGTAACTACAGTGATTGGTTTAATACCTCACTGAAGAAGGTGTCGGATATTTTTGGTATATTACATTCCTTTGACCGTTATCTGGATTGTATTTCCAGGTCAATATCAAATTGCGTTGTGTTTACCAAAATTCACACAATAGTTTTTTTGTTTTTTTTTATAATATGCATATAAATTATTGCGAAAGAAAATGAGAACCGAATAATGATTGCGTCGCTTAACCAAAGTTCCCCATGTCTGTCCTCCCTGTGAAATTTTCGAAAAGGTTATCAAAATTTCAAACTTTGCAAAATAGGGTTAAGTGGCAGGTGAGAATGGTTTACTTGACGATTAATCCTCTACAAATCGTCAATATAACAAATTTTAAGGGCGAACTCTTTTATTCAAAATGTTCTACCTTACTTGATGCTTGATTTAGCAACAACCAGTTATCATTATTAATTATCCAAGCTTTTAGAGGACAAGCTTCAGGAGATATTTCAAAATGACACGCTAAATGAACATGATCAAAAAGTTAAGGGGGGGGGGGGGAGAAGAACGTATGGTAGTACACCTTCTGTAGTTCTTGTGACAATCACCGACATCGTATATATCAAAACTGCTTGTAAATTTGGAACATAAATGAGTTGCATTGGTCTTTAAAATGATTAATCTGCCTAGAAACAAGTACTATAAATAGAAGAAGGCGTTGTGAAACCAAAAGCGTAAAGTACGTTGAACTCTTGTTGCTAGCGTGGTAAGATATAATAGTGGCACGTATTTTTGCTGATGATATTTAAAGTTATACTGTGTTTTTATTGTTTTCAATGCTTTGGTGAGTTTAGAAACAAATCATAATTATTGCACTGGTCTATGTACAGAATGTCTTGCTAACGTCATTGCAAAATTAGCTAGCCCCATCTCAATTGCTTTGCATACTCTCTCACTCCTTTTGCTATGTAATTTTGACTTTCACAACTCCCAAGGTTACTCATACTCGCTTCTTCTCCTCTGTTTTCGACCTTCACGAGGTCAGACTTTTCTACTCTATGCTTTCCTCATTTTGACTTTGCCTTGTCCTTCAGAACTTTCGCTCTATCTCTTCTCACGTGTTTGCTCAAACTCCTATTCCAACTTTGCGCTGTCATTCAAACATTCAAGCTTGCGTCTACAACTTGATTTTCTCCTGTCCTTGTATCCTCTCCCTCTATGACTTTGAGCTCTTTGTTTATGTGCTCAATGACGTCCTTCTCGCTATATTCTCTGCTGTGTGATAAGTGTCTTTCTTACGACCTTCATAACTCTCTCTCTCTCTCTCTCTGATAGAGCAGCTTGTTTGAAGGGGGTGTATAAGACAGACCTCACACTTTATCTGGGGAGACCAGGTCAGACATGTCAGATCAGAGAGTGTGTGTTACCAGTTTTCATTAGAGAGAGAGCTCCAGTTCCGGCTATCCTGCCTCTCTTTTTAGCTAGGCATTCTCTCCAGTGATTCTGTCTACCTTGTAAATGTGTTGAGTTCACCATAATAAACTTGTTAACTTTAATCTCTGTCTGATGTGTGCTCTTTCTCCCTGACTCTCGGTCATCCTAGACAACAAACTACAAATATAACGGGGATCTATTTCTGGGACTTCCACCAGAATAAGGACAATATTCTGCCCATTTTAGACAAATACAAATCTCGTTACAATAGTATTAGTTCACAATGATCAGATTGAATACATCTTTCGATAAAAAGGAAGTGAGAGACTATGGTATATCAGTGAAGGCTCTTAAATGTCTTATGAGATGTCCTGGGTTCTTACACCCTTGGACAAGGCGTTTTACCCACTCTTGTCCCTCTTGACCCAGAGTATTATATGGGTACCTGTAATGTGTTAATATATAGTAAAAAAAAAAATAAATAAAGGAAAGATTCAAGTCACACTCACATGAGTATCATCTTGCCCAGTTTTTGTTTCCAAGGTATTTTTTTTTACTCACAAGGGATACTTTTAGGCACAAATCAGCAAATGCGGAAACCACTTGTATAATATCAGATCTCATATCATCCTTATTACCTCTTCAACAATTATACATGTATCTGTAAGATTTCCTGGAAATATTACCGAGCCTGATCGGTTAAAAGTAGGCATTTTGTCCGTCCGTGACATTGAATATTTTATGGGATATAATTTTAGTAGACGACCATGGCAACCAAATTTTATCAAATTTCAACTCCTTCCATGATGTTCTTCACAATGAAACATAAAATAACTCTCTGCAAATAAATACTTCTTTTTCCAGGCCTTCAAACTTTCAAAATTTGTCAAAAGTCCGTCCGTGACGAATTGATCAGGCTCTACCATGATACTTAATGATACTCCATCTTAGCCAATAACTCTCTAGTATTTTCAATGTAAAAATAGCTATGAGCATGATAAAAAGTGAAACCATAATCAAGAGTCGGAGGAGGATCAAAGAGTTGTTACCATGGTGATTGTGTATAGTGGCAGACTGAAAAGTTTCACGTAATTTATCATTTCCTTGTGTTGTATTAAAACGAGTTAGCCCAGTTATATTACCAATGTGAAAATAAAAACAAAGCAAAATCAAATACAAGTTGTGAGATATCTGGCTGCGGTGATAGTAATTAGAAATATAAATTAAGTGAGTAGGTGTATAAATGAGCACTATTTAAAATATTTTCAAAGCCTACTGGAAATGACAATCTAGGTCATCTGAGTAAGGAAATGATTGAATTTTCAAAATTTCACAATCACAAGTTGTTGAATATTGTAAAAAGTTATAAACTTCTGAAAAAACAGAATATATTTTTCTAGCAATAGGAAAATACAAGTTACCCCCTTGATTTTTACGATAAAAAAAGAAAAGAAAAGGGCAGGATGAGGTGTAGTATTCTAGGGGTTAAAACACTTGAGATGCGAAGGTCGTGGGTTCGAGCCCCGTACGGCACCAATGTTTTGTGGCAATACATTAATCTACACATGCCACTCAGGTGAGGTAAGTGGGTACCTACCTACGTGGTAGCATTGATTCCTTGTAGTGTACTTTGCGCTGATATCGGTTGCCGCAGCTAAAGCCGGGTGTGTTGCAGCACAGCTTGTCGCCGTCGACAATCTGTGCACTGGCTGGCACCACAGATTGTTGCCAAACATTAGAGCGAATTGTGCAGTCCTGTTTATGGCCATGAGAGATAGAAAATGCGAGTGGGTATAGGGATAGGGAGGGGAGGGGAGGGAGTTGAAACACCAAACACACACACACACACACACACACACACTCATACACCATGAACGTTTGGTCCAAAGGATTGGTCCAAACGTTCCTGCTATTTCTTGTCATATTTTAAAAAAACATGAGGGCATTTCAAGAGCAATCCTTTTAGGGGGAATTTCTTCTATGATATTCTTTCCAAACTACTCTGCCTCTTTCTTTCTCTCTCTCCCCCCCCCCCCTTTTTTTTGCCATTTGACAATGGGCCTTTACACTAGTACCCATGCCTCTGCTGAACTTAGAGTATTTTTTAATGATGCAGTTCAAGTGTTGGCAAGGGGTCTTTCATGCCTAAACAAGCTATTTCAATCAGAGCTTTCCCAAGATGGACAGCAAGCATACTGTAACGAAATAGTATTTCGTTGATGATTTGAATAGTTTCTGGATAGAAAAGAGATCAAAAATAATTCTTTGAAATATTTGAAGATGTGGATTTGACTGTACATAGCTCGTATAGTAAAGTCACTAATCGGTTCTGTGAATCGATTCATTATGTAACGAGTTGTTACATGCTGATTTTAATTGTTTTGACTATAAGAATGTTATGAGGACCAGTGGAATCAAAGTTTCTATCTATAATTTGTACAATGAAATATTTGATCCGGTCTGAGGGTGATAAAATAGCCATAAATGTTTTTAATGTTATTGATTCATTGATTCAGGTATTGAAACATTTCTTCAACTGTTTTTAGAATTAGCAATGTAATGATCAGCTATATAATGCTTCCGCTTTCTTTGGTTGGGATTAAAAATTAGCTTTGCAATAGCAAGCCTTGCCTTAGCACTGAGGTTTGCCAAATTCGTTCTGGTAACATGGTATAACCAGACGGAAACTTTGTGCTGACTTGATATACCCATGTACCCACTGTGCCAGGAGACCTAAGGTTGAGCTATACATGAGTAAAGTTCCTCAAAACTTATAACGAAAGTTGTAACCTTGTCTTTCCTCGCCTTGGCCTCTAGCTCTTGAGATATATGGTTGTGTGAAATACTGGTGAACGAGGTGAGCCAAGTTAAAGGAAGAACTTGCAATATTGTAAAGGATACAATTTTTTATTTTCCATTATCTAAAAGAAATGACATTCAATGTAGTGATATATCAGACTTATAAACATGTACACCTTACATGTTATTATTAATTATACAAGGAGGCTATACGACCAGGAGGGTGTTTCATAAAGCTGTTCGTAAGTTACGAACGACTTTACGCACGACTGGTGATATGTTCTTGTGCTAAATGAGATATCCCAGATTTTCCCTGGTGTTTTAACATGTGGGACTGAATTTCCAATAACCCTAATCAGTTTTGACAAATAATAAACTTTGCATTCGGATGCTTGTTTAACAGCAAGAATTTTAATCCACAAAGGTCGGATTTCAACTTTTGCTGATGGGAATCAAAATGATTGATAATCTGATTAGCACCCAAGAACAGGTACCAGTCATGCGTAAAGTCGTTCGTAACTTTACGAACAAGCTTTATGAAGCACCTCCCAGGTTAAGTACGGAGAATGCGAGGCTTATTCGCACAGTTGCATTATTTGCGTGTGAGAGGCAAATCAACCACAATACGTTTTCAGCAAGCCATGTCTATTACATTTGCTAAAATGTAATTTAATGAAGATTTTACTGAAAAGTTTTTACCATAATTATGATGACCTCTTCGCAAAGGTTTACATATAGGCCTACTTCTATTAAAGCTCAAGTACAGTATTGGTAGCAAAAAGGAAACTGAAAAGAAACATGTTAAATATAGTCTTATGTTGTTCTCCTTGTATCAAAAGATTTAAGAGACATTTGGTATTCCATCTATGATTTCTGGTGAATTTCAGTGTAAATATCTGTCAGGAATGCTTGATCACTGCCATTATGCTAGGACCCTTCCACCCCGACGGCTCCCCGCACAGCAATCTTGGGGCTTCGCATAGAGACAGCATGTGTGCACTGTGTGTAGCTACTCATTATTGGTTTTACACGTGTGTGTACAGTGTATAGCACATGCTGCCTTTGTTTGGATTTTACGTGCCTGTCCCGGCACATAAATTAGTTTTTGCCTCTTATTTGTTTAATATTAAACTTTAGGAGGCGAAATCTTCACAGTGTCTTAGTATTGCTAGTATCTTGCTATTTATCAACAAAAATTGAAGAAATCTGACGAACAGTTTTTGAGGGCTTACCAAAACTTTACATGACCTTTAAATGAAGGTGATTCGGGAAAATGTTTTCAAAATACATAAAGTATAAAATATTTTCCACAAATGATTGGAGTGGGTGATTGTGAGAACAAAATTCACAATCATGGTCCAACAGTTGTTGACTTCGACATTAGTTGTTTTTTAAAGCTAATATTTATACATATAGCTAGGCTTAATCAGTTGAGCAAAATTTGCATCAGTCACTTTTGCTTTAAAGAAATAATTAAAATTATGAAAATGAAAGTACTGAAAGTATGAATTATACGACTAATTAATAACAGAAAGTGAATGCCACCACTCTTGATATAATTTCATAGAAAATAAATGCCACCACTTAATATAATTTTATTCAGAAGAAGTGTTTGGATCACACGCCCTTATTCATCATTATAATAACCATGAGAAAGGAAAGAACAATATTTTCTCCACTTTAAATCAAGTTTATAAAAACATGGTTATTGATCTCAAACAAGCAAATTTTATTACAGTAAATCCCACTTATAAAAATGAGACAGTCAAGACAGTCAATTTACGGTAGAAATACACACGTTTTGCAATGAATCAGAGGGTTTTCTTATTTTCCCACCGCTCTCTCTCTCTCTCTCTCTCCCTCTCTCTTTCTCTGTAAATTTCCGTTTATCAATAAATGACAAAATATGTAACATATTTCCGCATCAAGGATTTACTTATTTCTAGTCTTATCAAGAGTGTATAAGAAGTGGTGCATGCAGCGGCTTCCCCTAATAATTTGGTAACCATCTGTGTTTTCTATGAGGCATACCCCCCCCCCCTCCACCCGATTGATCAACGCTCTTGACCAGCAAATGAAGTGAGGTCTATACAGGTAAATTTGTATTTTTAGTAAACACAAGATTTTAGTCATATGTGTAGACGCTGCATTACCGTGGTAGTCACAATAACTTCTATATTATGTCTTCCTCACTTAATACATGATCAAACATATGAGGAATTAGACATTTATGAATAATGAAGCAAGATAATTTATGTTCATGATTTATACGTACAGGCCTACATGTATCTAAAATGATATTTTCACAAGCATTAGACTGACAAACTGTCATGTGACACAGGTTAATGAAATGCGCAAAGTTTATCTACATTAGCGGTAAACACACGCACACACACGCACACATGTAACTTTCAATTTACCCATTGTAAATGCTGATATTGTTGTAAAAGCCATAAAAAGTTTAAACTCAAATACTTCTTGTGGCCTTGATGCTATAAGTTGTAAAATACGTAAATTATGTGGTCAAGGTGTGATTCCTTCTCTTGTGACTTTGATAAATAAATTTTTTTCATCTTGTTGTTTCCCTCGTGAATGGAAGGAAGCTAAAGTTTTATCTCTTCATAAAAAGGGCAATTTTGATGAAATTAATAATTTTTGATCTATCTCTGTGTTCAGTGTAATTTCTAAGATAATAGAAAAGATTATAAACATGCAACTAGATTCGTTCTTGAATGAAACTGATTTTTTATCTGAAAACCAATTCGGATTTAGGAAAAATTATTTAACTGAAACTGCCTTGGTCTGTATGGTTAATGATTGGTATACAAGTATTAATAATTGGAAAATGGTTCGTGTTATTTTCATCGATCTCAAAAAGGCGTTTGACTTGGTAGACTTAGATTTGTTATTATGTAAGTTGAAATATCACGGTTTTTCCTCAGATGCCATCAAGTGGTTTAACTCTTATTTATTTAATAGGTCACAGCGTGTTAGTGTAAATGGGGCATTGTCTGATAGCAAAACAATTTGTAAAGGTGTTTCACAGGGATCTATCTTGGGCCCAAAGTTATAAAATGATATGCCTAAGGTACTGAAACACTCAAAATTGTTATGTACGCGGATGATACATCGATATATTCGGAAGGTGCAACTTTATCTGAAATACAAAGTAAATTACAAGAAGAATTTAAAAATGTTTTTGACTGGTTAGAAAGAAACCGCATGATGATAAATTATGAAAAAAACCAAATGCATGATAATTGCTACACAAACTAGACTATCGCAATCTGTGCAGTCTAATGAAACCCCTTTTAACATACTTTGTGATAACCATGAGATTAAAGGTCTTATGAAATGCTGCAAAGATGTCAATTTATTCGTTAATATGTTGTTTTCTGAATATAATTCCATCCAAAATAACCCCGAAAAAATTCTACTTCAAGTTTACAGGCTATTTAAAATTGAAAATTGACCCTTTCTCAGCCAAATTCGCCCCGCCCACAAATAAACTCCCCAAACAATATCGGAGTATCACGTGACACTCTGACGTCACCGAAAGACCCAGCTGATTGTTCGCGAGTTGTTTCGACGTACGTATAGACACGGGAAGCGTGCTTAGCTCCATTGGTTTCACGTGTACTTCGAACTTCTCACAATTTTGTTTGCTCTTCTTCGATTGTTTCACTGCCACTGCCACTGCCAACTAGGTGCATTGTTGCTGGATGTTCCAATACCACTAATTTAGTCTTCTTTAAAAGAAGATGTTACATAAATTTCCCAAAGACGTGAAATTGATCGAGGAAAATTTCGACTTGCAAATGTTATTAGATTTGGAGGTGTATGTGACTAAACTGTGATGCAAATAATGAGCATCAGACTTGCACTAATAAATTTAACTTGAATACATACATTCATCCTTGCATAAGTAAAATCTACTGTGGGGACCGTTAATTAAGAGGGCACCAAAACCAATCCTTTACAAGCCTCAACCCCCCCCCCCCCTCACTGTTTCTACGTAAGTGAAGGCTTCTTTTTGTTATTGGGAAAAGATAGGATCATCATCAGTTATTCAATCAGCATATTTCATCTTATACAAGGGTTAACAAGCTCTTTCTCTCCATTTGTTTCTGCATTGTGCATTCTCTCTTGATTAAATCATTCCATGTTCACTCTGCTTATTCTCTCTTGATTTTTGTTAAAGTCATTCCATGTTCACTCTGCTCATTCTCTCTTTATTAAATCATTCTATAACATCTTCCTCTCATACCAACCTTTTCCAGATGCCACGCTCTTTTAACAGGCTCATCATCTGTCATTCTCATCACATGACCAATCTATCTCAAGAACACTTCTCCTTACCACTTCCATACGGTTTAAGAAATTTAAAAAATGAATGGCACAATAAAACACATAAGGCAGTGTGGTTTCCTTTCTTGTACAGTTTAATTGCTTATACCATCTGACCATAGACGTACAACCACCATGCTTATACAAATCATAGCTCATGATAGCATGTAGCATTTCTCCGAGCTCCTCCCCCATACTGCTGCCGGTATTGATAGTATGCCGTCTCCAAGACCCAGACATCAAGGCAAATAGCTGTGAATCCAGGACGGTGAGTGATGCAGTCAAGCTGCTCCTCGTGCTCGTCCATCTTCTGTACAACCTGCGTAACCTCCTTGCAGCAGAGGCACTCCTTTGCGATTGGCATCGGGGCACATCCACCACTGCATGAACACCTGTTACAAAGGAAGTAAAATAAATGAAATTATTAATAAGAATCAGTGACAATAGTAGACCTTTACAAAACAGGCCAAAACATTTATGGTTGAACACATTTTTATATTATGTAGGCTATACTTCTTGGGGGATTTTTTTTTTCTTTATTTGAATACAAAATAACAATAATTAAGCAGACCTCCTTACTGAACTTCAATTTCATACTCAAACTCGATCTCTGACTTCAGCCAAAATTCGAGCGAGGACGCAAGTGACTTGATCATGACGTCGTGACGAGAGGCTAGGCCCGACGGAAAGTGCGGGCAAGCTGTGCTGCTGTCATCGCTAAGCAGCGCAGCCGATCCAATATCAAAAAGGGGCGACGCGATGCCGTCAAATTGTCGAAATAAAACCTTTCTTAAATGAATAAGCATGATAAGATTAATAATAATCATAGATGTATTGAAACGATTGAAAATTCGAAATTAACCTACCAGAGATTGTTCCCAAGCCTGTCTTCCAGATTGTCTACAACAACCTCGCCATCTTCGTCTTCCTCTTCACCAGCTGCCTCTGCCTCTAGCTCTGGCTCTGGTTCGAACCTGTACGGAGCAATTCCATCGCCATCGTTGGAGCTATCATCATGGGAGGAGTCTGGAACTGTCAAAGAATACTCAGATCCTAACTCATTGTCTGCAGAATCAGATAACCGCGATGAAGATGCCATAATTGTGAATAAAACGTTGAAATTATCGATGATTGAGATATTGATTGCTAAGATTACAACAGCGTGAATGTAGAAAGCCAAATATATATATATATATATATATATATATATATATATATATATATATATATATAATGTGAGAAATCAATTGAATTGAATGAGAGAAATAATTTGCGTAGCTAAATTCATTGTTCCTCCTTACTGACTTCCTTTTTGTGGAAATAACTGCAGGGTTTGCAAAAACTGTTTCCGCCGGCGGAGACAGTTTTTGCAAACCCTGCAGTTATTTCCACAAAAAGGAAGTCAGTAAGGAGGAACAATGAATTTAGCTACGCAAATTATTTCTCTCATTCAATTCAATTGATTTCTCACATTATGTAAATTTACCCAAGAGAGTTGCCGATGCTATAGTATTAGAACAAATTTCTCACACATATATATATATATATATATATATATATATATATATATATATATATATATATATGCACGCACGTAGCGATCGGAGCTGGTTTGGCGTTCTTATGCTGACGTCACATGATTGACAGCTCGATTTGCTGACTTTCTGGCGAATTTTAAGTGGGCGTTCCCTGGGAAGTTCATTGCCAAAGAATAATTCAGAAACTGAAGGTGGTGCACAAAATTAACCGGCAGATTCTTATCTCTCATGAAAAACTCATTAAAGTTAATAGCTTTTACAAAATTAAGTGATTTCTGTGTCATAGGACCTTTAATGCCTTATTCTGAACGTATTTGTACACATGTATATAGTAGAGTAATCATGTAATTTTAAAGAAACTATCACTTGCCTGATGATCGCCTTAAGGCGTGAAACTCCGAGTAGCAGCCATGCTCCATTAGTTTGTCCTATACCACATATATATATATATATATATATATATATATTTTTTATTTTAATTTTTTTTTTTTTTAGGCGGGATCCAAGGGTGCAGTATATTTTGTGAAAATTATTTTATCCAATCCTTTTTTCATACACCTTTTCCCCGCCTCAATCTCTCTCTCTCTCTCTCACTCTCTTTCTATCCATCTCTTTCTTTCTCTTTCTCTCTCATCCTATTACATTTTTCCCATTCGAAAGGGGGCATTTGCCTACTCGTGCCCCCCCCCCACTCGAAGCTACGCCACTGGATGAATTGATCAAGGGTAGTTTATAAGTACAGTGTTGACAACCATCAAATTGATCTAGAATGATGGGAAGAAACAAAGTGGTCATTAGAAAACAGGTTTGCAAACAGCCTTTTCTTTCACTTTCATTTCTGTATGATTTAAGTCTCTCTCCAAATGAAAATATAGTGAACTATTATCCCTATTCATAAAAGGTTGCTATTTTCATTAATAAACTCACAGTATATTTCAAAATGAATGTTTCATTAAAATTGTAATTCTTCTTTTTCCTTTTCTTTTTTTTTTTTTTTTTTGAAATATAAACAGGTATCAATTATGTTAACAGTATTACACGAAAATTGCATTTTTCTCCTCATAACAATGAAATAGGTATATCCTTAACACTTAGAAGATCTATGGCCCTCACTCCTCCCCTTGTAAAAATCACAATGCTCCGATAGATATAGGACAAACACGCTAAACGCATGCTCAGTATTAAAGTACACATTCAAAGAAAATCACAAATATGATAAATAATGTATCACTAGAAACTGGCAAGTTAACAGATAGCAGTCGTATCAGTTTAAAGTCAACTACATATCAGGTAATTAAACAATAATACAAATAAAACTACCTCCCAGCATCTGCGATATACAAGCGCTTCGCCAAAAAAATAACAATGTTTCAATGACGTCAATAAAGGGAACAATCCTGTCCAAGCAGACGACGTCCCATAAAGAATGAACATAAGTGCAGTGCAGTTATTTCTCAAATTATAAAGAATTTAGTGTATTCAAACGTGCCCATATTTCACACCATTCTAAAATGGGAATGAAACAGATTCTGATTACTGAAATCTTTTGTTTGTAAATATAGAGGATGAGGGTTAATGAACAATCAAAGAAACCACACTTTCAAATTGAAAAGCCCGCTGAATGATTGCAAGGACGGTGTTTATCCCTCATTCAACGCCGAACGTCCAGCGGTGTATGCAGCTGTGAATGCAATGGCGTCTATTATGTTTACAAGCAACTGATTCCTTTATTCTTGTAACGCTTCATTTTCCATCCAAATAAACCCATGCACGGGGTTTAGAGTGAGGCAATATATGGATTAAACATAATAGACTAATGCTAGTGAAGTGAAATAACTGAAGAGAAGATGACAAAACAGGCACTGAAAATATGTGAGATGTTATGGGACATCGTCTGCTTGTGCAATTAACGTCCTCCCTTTAACGTCACACATTTCAGCGGCTTTCGGAGAGCTGTTCAGGTGCTATGTCGGGGCTGTATTTTAGCAATTTGTAATTGATAATAATCATTACTTCGAATGTTTGCAAGCGTCGAATTTTGACAAACTTGTCCGGTCTAAGCTTCACCTACGCAATAATGAAACTTAAGTCAGTTTTAAAAATCAATGAATATCTACTTTAACTATTCCTATAAAACACCATCAAAACGCACGCAGATAATTATAATCGCAAGTTGAACATATTACGCATTCAAGAACACACTATCTTTTCTTTAATCCATTAAGTGTGTATAGTACATATTTATTATGTAATGGAATTTACAACAAACTTCAAAAGTTTAGAACCGTAACAGGCAGAAAAATGTGAACACAATCTAGGTTAGTGATATTGAACAAGGACACATAAAAATATGCAATTACTAATAAATGCTGGCCCAATATTTCACGCCAGGGGGCAATAAACACAAACAACTTCGCATAGTTGTGATAGTGTAGTAAAAAGTTGTTTATTATAAAATCACATCAAAACTCAATATGAAACTAGACTAGGGCCCTGTTTCATAAAACTTGTTATCAATGACAAGTTGCAATAACTATTGTAAGCTACTGAAATCCTTCCATCTGATTGGCTGACAGCAAATTTGTCATAAAAATGTGGCAGTTGTTACTGATAACAAGTTTTATGAAACAGGGCCCAGATGTTTCATAACTATTACCCTCTTCCTGTTTCGAAAAAAATAGTGGCAGAAAGTGATAATGATTCATCACACGAACTCCTGTAAAATATTCTCATCAATCTTGATAATAATAATAATAATAATAGAGAATACATATTAAGCGCATAATAACTCGGATAGTTCTCTATACGCTTTACAATTCTTTTATAAATACATATAGTATACATAATACATTACAATAACATTTCAAATGAGGACATAAAATGTGTACATGTAAAGAGCAATTAAAACAAAATTAATCAATCAAGGCATCAGCCATTAGCTCATGGTAAAATTACCTGATCTGTATTATAGAAATGAAAATGACCCACCCTGTAGAACCAAACACCAACCTCGAGCTCGAGGAAAATGCACGTAGGACGGCCTCAGGAAAACCTTGAAACAAATAAGTCTTCAAGGCACTCCTGAATCCGTCAGTGCTCTTAAGCCCCCGAAGCTCGTCAGGAAGCCGATTCCACAAGGTAGGTGCTACCGATGAAAATGCACGATTGCCATTATGTTTGAGTAGATGTAGTAGGAACGGTAAGTAGATTCTTAGTGGAGGAACGGAGATTGCTAGCAGGTATATATGGAGTAATAATATCAAAGAGGTAAATTGGGGATTTGTGAGTAACGACTTTGTGACACAACATAAGGAGTTTATAGATAATTCTTTCTTGTATGGGTAACCACTGCAGGCGTGATAACATGTGTGCCGTATACTACATAATTGGATTTGCAGTCAAAATGTTGGTTGATGGGAAAGTTTTTGTCCGGTGAATGTACTTACAAAGTGATCTGTTTCATTGATGAATGGACAAAACCAACATTTGCACGCGTCTATCACGGGTGGAAAACGACATAAACATGCCAAACTATACAACTATACAACTGTCGAGTAGATGTATAGTTTTGACCAATCAGAACACAGGAAACTATACAACTATACAACTGTCCAACAGTTAGCAGCTACGAATGCATAGTTGCATAGTTGTACAGTAAGCGGGCCAAAGTGCCATAAATACGAACAACTATACATCCGTACTGCTGGAGAGTAGATGTATAGTTTTAACCAATCAGAACACAGGAAAATATACAACTATACATCTACTCCCGCAGTCCGGAATAGATGTATAGTTTTAGCCAATCAGATCAAAGGAAACTATACAACTATACATCTACCTCCGTAATCTCGAATAGATGTATAGTTCTAACCAATCAAAGAGGATAGATTAAAGGAAAAACAAAGAAATAAATAAGGAATAATGAAAAGACTGAGAAAAACATTAGGAAAGAGAAGAGGATAGACTAAAGGAAAAAAAAAACAACAAAGATACACATAAGGAAAGAAAGGAGGATAGATTAAAGGAAAGACAAAGAAATGCATAAGAAAAAAAAAGAGGATAGATTAAAGGAAAACAAAGAAATACATAAGGAGAAAGAGGAGGATAGATTAGAGGAAAAACGAAGAAATAAGGAGAGAGAAGAGGATAGACTAAAGGAAAAAAACAAATGTATACATAAGGAAAGAGGAGAAGAGGATAGATTATAGGAAAAACAAAGAAAATACATAAGGAGAGAGGAGAAGAGGATAAATTAGAGGAAAAACAAAGAAAATAAATAAGGAAAGAACAGAAGATATAGAAATGAAAACAAAGAGGAAGTACATAAGGAAAGAGAAGCGGAAAGATTGAAGGAAACACAAAGAAATACATAAGGATAGAGAAGAGGAAAGTTTAAGGCGAAAACAAAGAAATACATGAGGGAAGAGAATAGGATATAAAAAAGGAAACACAGGAATGAGAAGAGGATCTTTAGTCTATCCTCTGATCTTTCCTTATGTATTTTTTTTGTTTTTCCTCTAATTTATCCTCTTCTCTCTTTTATGTATTTCTTTGTTTTTCCTCTAATCTATCCTCTTCTCTCTTCTTATGTAATTCTTTGTTTTCCCTCTTATCCATCCTCTTATCTCTTCTTATGCATTTCTTTGTTTTTCCTCTACTCTATCCTCTTCTCTCCCTCATGTATTTCTTTGTTTTCCCTCTAATCTATCCTCTTCTCTCTTCTTATGTATTTCTTTGTTTTTCGTCTACTCTATCGTCTTCTCTCTCCTTATGTATTTCTTTGTTTTTCCTTTTCTATATGTTCTGTTTTTTCCTAATTTATTTCTTTATTTTTCCTTAATTTAACCCTTCTCTGTCCTTTTGTATTTCTTTGTTTTTCCTTCAATCTATCCTCTTCTATTTCCTTATGTATTTCTTTGTCTTTCCTTTAATCTATCCTCTTCTTAAGCCTTATGTATTTGCTTTTTCCCCTTTAAACTATCATCTTCTCTTTCCTTATATATTTCTTTGTTTTTCCTCTTCAATCATCTTCTCTTTCCTTATTTGTTTCTTTGTCTTCAAGACTGCGGGAGTAAATGTATAGTTGTATAGTTTTCTGTGATCTGATTGGTTAAAACTACACATCTATTTCAGACTGCGGGAGTAGATATATAGTTGTATAGTTTCCTGTGATCTGATTGGCTAAAACTATACATCTACTCGTCAGCGGTACGGATGTATAGTTGCACATAATTATGACACTTTGGCCCTCTTACTATACAACTATGCAACTATACATGCGTAGCTCCTTACAGTTGCACAGTTGTATAGTTGTATAGTTTCCTGTGTTCTGATTGGTTAAAACTATACATCTACTCGACAGTTGTACAGTTTGATATCTAAAAGTGGCTACCCTGGGTAACTAAAACGTTATTATTATTATTATAGAATCTGTATATCATGCACTAAAGTTAAATATTTCAGTTACTCTGTGACCATAGTTTCATGAGGAAATTTGGGCTTTTGAGCTTTTCAGTTCTTAGAATTATGTCGAATGTGGTATTTAGGTTTTGCCTTGTTATGAGTATACATTCCATACACTCAAATATTCAGTTTAAACCATTTTGTCAAGCATGATGCCAGGTTTCTTCTAAATTTTGTTACATCATTATCATTATGATATATTCCAGTAATTATTTAGAATCTGATATTCTTCATGTGTAAATAATGTTTACACTAGAAGCTACACCCGTCTTTGTAGTGTTCTAGTAGCTCGGCAGGCTGGATCCCGAAATATTCTATATTTTGCCTTTTTGTTAAGGTGTTATGAATGATATGGGTGTAATGTTAGACTTATGTTGTGAACGTTGGAAGGATATACCTGTATTTACCAGCGTTACGCAGTACAGCTGGTAAATGTTGTTTATACGGCAATTAGTGAGATTGCTAAGTCAGGCAATCGTGACGGAATTAATCAATTCCGCAGAGTAAACGGTGGTTAATTTTAATATGAAAGGAGCCTAAGGAGGTATAGATGCTTGAGTAGGGCTCGGTGATTGAGAAGATTCATTCTAGTCTTCCTCCGCACACATACTAGCACGTCTTTTTTAGATTTATAGTATATAAATTTAATTTGCGATTTATAATATAAAGACAAATATAAAGTTGATAATTTTGGTCTTTGTAAATAGCCATAGGATTTTCAGAGTTTCTACGCTTATAAAGTTTTTATCTCTGTTTTTTAACTAGGGTAATTGTGCTTAGTGGCGACTGAAAAGCTTCCAGTAAGTAATCATTTTCTTGCGCTGTGTTAAAATGAGTAATCCAAGTAATACAAAAACAGCCTTGTCCACATGGTAATCATTTACACTCATTATCTGTATAGTTTGCAAATATTCATAGAAATATTATTTACAAAAATAGATTTGTAAATATGGACATGCAAGTATCTTTTCACACATTGAAATAAAAGCTACGACCGTCTCATAGTGACATTTCTTTCATTATATATATATTACCCTTCCTGATTTTTCTAACGCCTTTTTAAACCAGCTTCTCCACGGTTACATGAAGCAGTCGAAATTAGAGAATTTGCGCTCGGAGCGCGCGGCGAAATTGAAGTCTGATCGTGTAACACCTTTCGTATTTCATTGATTGGAAGCTTTCATTTCCCGAGTTTTCCATCAGTTTCTCTCATTTTATTTTACACCTCCGGATTTATTGGGGGGGGGGGGCAAAACGATATGTTTGTCTCCCAAATTTTCTGCCCCCGGGATCGACGCCCCTGATATAAACGACAGACTAATGCATGTTACTAGGGTAAATGTGCTTAGTGGCGACTGAAAAGCTTCCAGTAAGTAATCATTTTCTTGCGCTGTGTTTAAATGAGTAATCCCAGTAATATAAAAACAAAGGAAGGTCACGTACATGTTGAGAAATATCTGGATGCAGTAAAAGTAAATAGAAACATGAAGGAAATGAATAAGTGTATAAACGAGCACTATTCAAATGAAAAAAAAAAGCTTACTGGAAATGAGAATCTAGGTCATCTGACAGAGTAGACACAATGTCACAATGCGCTGTACGAACTGAGTATTATTATCATTTATTATTCTCACCTGACAAAATAACACATAACAACATTTGCGATTTGTCATGGCTTTATTTGTGATGGACGCTTAATTCACAATCCATTTCGGTGTCACAACACAATTTCTTTGGATACATAATCACAACACACTAATGAATAGGCCTATTAAATCACAATGAACACGATATACAAATTCATACATGTTTCCAACTGATAACCTCGTGAGAGCTTCCCGGAGAGGGGTTAGACCCCCGACTAGAAGGCCCCCCTCCTACCCTAACGTTAACATTCCCAGCTGCCTTGCCACTAGTACCCTGCTAGCCGGACAGGAATCCCAGATCAGCTTGAAAATATTGAATATCGGTGGATTACAGATCCCAGCCTCCCCGCATGTAAGATCGGGTGAGGCATAACCTTAGATAAAGGCCTTCAAGCCTCCACGCATGTAAGATCGTGTGAAGCCTAAGATTAAATTTTAACGTGACACCGTATACAATATTCTAAAGTAGTACATGACAGCCCCCCGCATGTGAAATCGAGTGGAGCCGAAAATACAATTTTACATATAACAGCGTAATTTAGTCACTGAACATACGTGTTTAGGCGGCATAATTGCCAAATTACCACCAAACGAGAATATATTTATATATGATCGGCCGCCAAAACACATTGTAGCATTTGACCCACAGCCTGAAAGAGTTGCCCATATTGCAAAACCGTTCAACGTCGCCTTTTCATTTGATATCTCATTCAAATTCCACTGGGTCAAAATAGTGTAGCATTATTACATTCGGGACTTTGTCACTGCCACCATGCTTTACAATCATAGAAAGTGTCCATCTCCACAAAATTGATATGGTATAAACGTTTATGACTGTATGGTATAATATAGCTTGCATGTGTACACACATATAAATGTCCTTGCAAATCCATGCAAATTCATTCAAAGGTCATCATAAGGAGTGATTAACTGAAATCGAAGGACCCAATGTTCCACTGTACATGTATATTATAAACATGTAGATGACGTGTAAAGCGAACTTTTTTTGATCTAAAAACCAGTCGTCTCAATATATATCACATTTACAACCGAAAAGGAATTAAATGGCAAATTCCCCTTTTTAAAATATTTTGATCAGCAATAATACAATTGATTATACTTATTAGTATATCACACACAAAGAATTTTACTGGCTTGTATTCAAATTTTTATGGCTTCACCTGTTTCAAATACAAATCTGGGTTGATTCTAGCATTTATCAGACAGGGCTCACAAAACCGTAATAATTCATGCCAGTATTAATGATCTGAGTATTGCTTTGAAGAAAACTAATGTACCCACATTGGATGAAGGAAAAATCGGTGAACCAATGCCTTCAAAATGTCCTAAATCAAACTGATATTAGAATAGGAGAAATAACAACGTGATATTTGATGCTACGTACCTCGGTAACATCTACATAGGGAACCTGGGAATATATATGGTATATCTTGCATATGAAACCATCCTACATACAATTCAGACTATCCATTGGTAGCAGTAATTATTGATCTGTGTATTCCAACAAGGAAAATGAAGACCAACCTTTCCATGATGATTACATGTATCTACAAGTGGGAGAGAATTCAATGGCCAATAGCCTCCTTTTTTCTTTTTCTTTTTTTAAATATATTAATTAGCAACAATACAAATGATTCTACCACTTCAGTATATCACAAAATTAAATATACTGGCTTGAATATACAAACTTTCCTCATTTTACCTGTTTCGAATAAAAAGACAGGATTGGTTAGAACATTATTAGACATTGCTTACAAAATCAGCAATAACTCCAATCTCTTCCATGCCAATACTGATAATCTGAGTAAGGTTTGAAGAAGAAATATGTAAACAGGTTGATTAATTAACAAGTGAATGAGTAAATTACGCAATGCGTAATAAATGTCCCCGCCGGAAGTGCAGATCTGTGGAAATTAACTAGCCTGAACCTTAAAACTTCAGTGAAAAACTTTAGTGAATAAAATAATAATGTTACTGCATGCAAAAGAAGAGAATACCAACAATGCATGTATACAACTGAAATATAAAACATGAAAACATTATGAACCTTCAGCCATTTTGAATAAATTTGCATGAATTTGCATGAATAATAAATTTCAAAATTCTGTGTAGAAGTTTAGAAGCCCCCACCCAGCCCTATCAGATAAAACAATCGGAATCAAAATCCGATGTGAAATAGAGGAGAAGTAGCATTTTTCGTCAATTTTGAACAAATTTGCATAAATTTGCATAATTAATGAATTTCAAAATTCTGTGTAGAAGTTTGGAAGCCCCCACCTAGCCCTATCAGATAAAACAATCGGAATCAAAATCCGATGTGAAATAGAGGAGAAGTAGCATTTTTCGTCAATTTTGAATAAATTTGCATAAATTTGCATAATTAATGAATTTCAAAATTCTGTGTAGAAGTTTGGAAGCCCCCACCCAGCCCTATCAGATAAAACAATCGGAATCAAAATCCGATGTGAAATAGAGGAGAAGTAGCATTTTTCGTCAATTTTGAATAAATTTGCATAAATTTGCATAATTAATGAATTTCAAAATTCTGTGTAGAAGTTTGATAGCCCCCACCCAGCCCTATCAGATAAAACAATCGGAATCAAAATCCGATGTGAAATAGAGGAAAAGTAGCATTTTTCGTCAATTTTGAATAAATTTGCATAAATTTGCATAATTAATGAATTTCAAAATTCTGTGTAGAAGTTTGGAAGCCCCCACCCAGCCCTATCAGAAAACAATCAGAATCAAAATCGGCCAAGAAATGACGGAGAAGTAGCATTTTCTAACATTTGAGCACACACGGACAGACGGACGGACGGACGGACACACACACACACACACACACACACACGCACACACGAACGGAGCCCGTTTCATAGTCCCCTCGCGAACTTCGTTCGGCATGTTCGGCGGGGACAAAAAGCTAGTGACAGTCTACCGATACCTTCGAAAGGTCCAAAATCAACTCATGTGATAATGGGATAACAGAGATATTGCAAAATACCCCAGGGAACTCGGAAATATACATAATAAATATGTATATATTATCTTGCCTATGATACCTTCCTGCACTACCATTTAGGCCATACGGTGGTAGCAACCCCGGGGGGGGGGGGGCACTCACGTATATTGGTGGTACGGGGACGTGCCGCTTTGATGACCCCCTTTTTCAGACCCCGATTTCCGTTCTCTAGATACTCAGTTCCGCTCAGGAGCCGCTCAGCCCCGCTCTGAAGACCCCCGTTATGAAACATATCCGTTCGCATGCGGCCGGGAGCGTGGCGGAGGCAGTGGTCGCTCGACCTGGTCTCGCGCCCTAGGTATAGGCCCTTTCGTCGCGCGAGCCTTGAAAACTGCTCCAGCTAGCTAGCTACTATAGCGCTACACGGCGCGGGCGCGGTTAGTTTTGTAGTTCCCTAGACCCTGTTTTTCACTCTGCCCAATAGATCATAGTTCCCAAGACCCCGTATTTTACACCTTGAAGTCAGTTCCTTAGACCCCCTTTTCGGGGATTCGTGAGTTCGTGAGGCACACCCCCGTCAAAATATAATTCGAGTGCCCCCCCCCCCCCCGGGGTAGCAACATCTCCATTCTTCCATAGCCATCGATCCTTGTAATGGCATTTCCCCCTCTGCTTAACGCATGACCACCATTATTT
This sequence comes from Heliocidaris tuberculata, assembly GCA_025618425.1. NCBI lineage: Eukaryota > Metazoa > Echinodermata > Echinoidea > Camarodonta > Echinometridae > Heliocidaris > Heliocidaris tuberculata. The sequence continues at coordinate 72,173,938 of CM046832.1, read as the reverse complement.
ACATGACATGAACTACCATGATATTTCACAATACTACGACCCTTTGTCTACGCCAATTCACTAAATAAAATTGCACACTGGCAGAGTACTAGTAATACCTCCTTATGTAACTTACTAAAGTACATGAAACTAATATCACAAAAAACTACCAGACTTCAGGGCCTTGAGAAAAGAGCTAATTGTCAGAAGTAAGTAAAAATCATTTACCCATTCTAAATATGAAAAGCAAATAGTGGAACACAAAATCTCCACATGAATACTGAAAAATGTTAACGTTAATTGAACGCTCTAAGACAGGAAATAAACGTCCACTTCATGTTCGTTAACTACCCAACGAATAGCCAATAGGCGAAACGGGAGACGCAAGCATAATTGCACTTAAAGCTGTCCCCAAAATAAGTATTTTAGAGCAGATGTTTGAGAAAATAACATCAGATGTATGAATTTCAGGTCGAATTAATTTATATGCATCCTACATGTATAGGCCTGTATACTTCCATTCCACCAAACTCTATTAAACTCTACATACATTTCTATTTAAGCTCCATTCACAGGTTAATTTCCTCCGTTTCCACTTGAAAAATATGATGGCATTTATGACAAAAGCTTTTGCTACCATCGAACCAAAATTTCATTATACAATTTCATCTATTTTGTCTATTTCTTATAATAATAATGATAATAATAATACTGCTATTTCTGTAGCGCCTTTTCAGAGTATAGATACAAAGCGCTTATACTTTTGTCCCTGAAATGATGTCTACCAATATACCGTGTTTGCAAAGGGGCATAAGATTTATATGGTTAAAACCAACACCAGCACTCCCTGCCGATCTCAAACTCTACAAGCAACACCCCCGATTATTATTATCATTATTTTGTTTGTTTGTTTTGTTCTTTTTTTAAAACACCAGTGCCCCGTACATAGGGGTCGAGGTTGACTCGGGATTGCGCAACGACGTGCAAGCTTCAGACTGGACCTTAAATATAGCCTTACTTTTCATGTTCGCATTTAAACGGTTGATGCCCAGATGACCAATGGCCCTTCCCCCTATTCTACTTGCCATGGCTCGGGCATAACGATGTATTGCCCTCCGTCGCCTGTCCACCTTAGCTTGGTCCTCTGGCCGAAAATTGTCTTAAGCGACTCGTTCCAACATGTCCGACCACACAATATTTGACTCACTGTACGATTATATATAGTTAGTTTAGGGTGTTCGCCACTAGCCGGCTTGGGCTTACCGACCCACTGATTGAAGTCAAGAGTTCATCTGATCCAAGTGCAGGGTTCTCCTCCCTGCGGAGTGGAAGGCAGCCCAAGGCCAAGACCGATCATTTCCGTCCACCCGGCTCTGTGCTCGGCCCAATAGACGATTGAATCCTGTCCATAAGGTTGGCTCTGTTGAAAAGCAAACAGAAAGAGAACCTGGGAAGCATTCTGGAATTGACAGGATTGTACATGAGAGATTCATTCTCATTATGAAACCATCTGTATTCGCTTCGCTTGTTTCTTTTAATATAAGCAAGCAATATTCTCATCCCCATTAAACCCTTTACGTCTTCATCATACTTAATGTCTCTCACCACTACTGGTTGTCTGTGTATCGTTTCATCTACTATATTATCATTGTTATCATTTGTTTATTAATATTGAGCATTGTGTAAACCAGCGATCTATACTGCTATACACGTACGGTGCTACCTCACCCATAAGAGGATCTTACAATGTCACCCTAGTTTAATACCTGAAGCCTCTGAATTGATACACCGTAGGTACAAAACCATATATGAGTAGGCTATATCTCCCATCTATCAGGCCCATGATGGTTGAAATTAGGATTACATGTCCGCACTGAAACTGAGGAATCATTTTCTACCATAAACTTGAGCCTCATACACATAGAGAATCAGAAACTGTATGTAGAATGACATATGTGGGAGTATACACTCACATATTATGAATAAAATTTTGAATTTAGCATACTCTGAAATGGTATTTTCATGAAAATACACCGAGTGAGAGACGTAGGCCCTACAAGAAATTATAAACTGAATTTCAAGATGTTGAAAGAAAATTTCAGTTAAAACGGTGTTAACTTAACATTCAATCATTTCATGATTTGCCAAGATGTAAGGGTACCGACCTGAAAAGTTAGAAATCATATTTACATGTAAATGTCACTTAAACTGGCACGTATTAATTGATGAATCTTCGTCCCAAAACAAAGACCTAGAAATTACTGAAGAAATATCACTTCATCTAACTTTGCCTACTACTGGGCGTATGATGACCGAACAAAGATGACCCTGCATTTTCCATGTCGTCCATGTCCAACTATTTAATATTAGCGCAAGTCAAAGGTCTACACTAGAATTCCCTCTGGCCTTACAATATAGACTGGACGTCCACAAGTTTTCTTTAAAGGAAGACAAAATGGCGAATTTTCCTATAAAATATAACGTTACCAACTTAATCATGGACATGACCTTCCAGATTTATGTATCGACGATGCGCTATATAGACGCCCATCGATAGGCCTACATATGCGGATTTTGGTATTCGTGAAACCCGCCATATATCGGCATGTGATAGCTGCGCCGATATAAACCATTTACCACTTAAAATTACAATTCTGGCAAACTGCCATATTATCTATTTATTTTTTATCTTTATTTTCTATGCTCCCCCCCCCCCTTTTTTTTATGGAATCGCATACATGTGTGGTAGTGTAACATACGAACAGAAGAAAGCCTCCCCAATGTGCCCATGCACTTTGAAGGAAACCTCCCAAAACCCGGGAAACTCTGGCTCTCCTCGGCTCAGGCAATTCCAGGGAAACCAAAAAAAAAAAAAAAAAATCAAGAAATTTCAAGAAAATTCCGAAAGTTTTATAAACATTAAACTTTTCTTTTTGTATTATTTGTTTAAATGTAGAAATGTTTATTTTTTCTATTTTCCCTTAAATGAATAAAATTTGTGCTTCCTCACAAAATTCATAGACTAAAAAATTTTGATATTCAGGTATGGCTATAGCCATAACATTAGACCGAAATATCAATCCATTAATTCGTCCGGGGATATGCTCTTCTGGGATATTGTGTTCTGATCATTTCATCTCATTCCATTCCAACACTCTTTCTTGTTTACTTTCAATCTCCTACCCTAATCTCCTTGCCTGTTTCCTATCTTACTAATCCTGCTCCATCCAGCCCCACCCATTAATCCATACCAGCTGTATGTTATGTAACGGCCATGTGCAGACACTGTGTATACATGTATATATATATATATATAAGAGATGCTGATGAATAAAGCTTCACTTGCAGTTTGATACTACATCAATGCAGTCACACGAGTTCTTTGTCAGCAACCAGAGAACATAAAATTGGCGACGTGGATGAAGCCAGCCTCTCGGTTTCCACCAAGAAGGGGGAGAGTATGCCAGCTCTAGGCATCTAGATTCTTGCATTCGTACACGGATTGAAGGAGACATGGAACTACCTCCACCTTTCGAGATTAGCATCTGCAGAGATGTATCGGTAGGATGGCGAAAGTGGTTGCGTAGCTTCCAGAATTGCATCGACGCATCAGGGATAATTTCGGCGAGAAGGAAATTTGCCCTCTTGATGTACATTGGAGGAGACGAGCTCCAAGACCTGTTTGAGATCCTTACCCCAGTAGCCAGCAGCCAGGACGGCGACGACGACTACGAGGTCACTGTTAAGGCATTCACAAACCACTTCAATCCTAGTGCACCAGCTGCCGTAGCAGATAACAGCAACGTACCCCTAGTCACCAGCCAATTAGTCGATGGCAACGACGATGACGACGTTGAAATCCACTATGTCAACTACCCTGAACCAGTTGCGGTGCCAGCTGATGCAGGACTGAAATCCTTGGCCAGCAGCCAGGACAGCGTTGACGACCAGGACAACTTCCAGCTCGAGGAGGAGAACGAGAGCCTGCCTCACGGTCTCAACAAGGACTGCCAGCCAAATGCTTCGCAGGAGCCTAACATCTGCCACAACGGCGACGAACGCTCCCAACGCAACGGAGAGAACGAGGGCCTGCCTCACGTTCACGGCCTCATCAAGGACTGCCAGCCAGATGCTGCGCAGGAGTCTGACATCTGCCATGACGACGACGAAAGTTCCCAGCACAAGGAGAACGAGGGCCTGCCTCATGGCCTCATCAAGGACTGCCAGCCAAACGCCGTCAAGCATGACGAGCGCTTTTACCATAGCCTCGAAGATTACTGCGGCCAGCCAGAAGCCGCGCAGGACAGTAACGACAAGGAGTGCCTGTATCACCAAGATCTCAGCCTCGACGATGAATGCCAGCTACATGTAGACGCCGCGCAGAATCCACACACAACGAATGAGTCAGACAACGAACACCCTGCCATGACCACGGCGACTGAGAACGACGACGACCCCATGTCCACAAGAACCAGAGAGCACGACAGCGTCCACGAGGAAGACAATATGTACCTTGTGCCTTTACAAGTCAACACAATGCTAGACACCATCACGATGTTCGTGAAGTTCACCACAGCGGACCTCGATCCAGCGAAGAATACGCGAGTGAGATAGTTACTATGTTTGTTTTATCTTTGCCCTAATAGAGAAAAGTAATGCTTCGATTTTGTTGACGACGGACTGCCCAATGACAACGGATTTATATTCTACCGCGTGGAATATTGTATAATTGGAAAAGAGAATGTGTACCAGTTATTCGATAGGAGATCGATTTGATAGACTATTTCATATTGTGAACAAGTGATTCACAAGGATTCAGTGAAATTATTTGATGGCCTCAGTGAATATTATGTGATAGAACATTGCCATTAATGTGCTTCTAGTATTGAAACATCCAACAGAGAAAATGGTAAGGAAATGTGTCCATTGTTAATGATCGCGATATCGACTTCGAGCATGACAAGACTAATCGCAAACACATGTCGACGATGGCGACATCCAACAGCGCCGTTCCACCCCGGGGGGGGGGGCACTCACGTATATTGGTGGTACGGGGACGTGCCGCTTTGATGACCCCCTTTTTCAGACCCCGATTTCCGTTCTCTAGATACTCAGTTCCGCTCAGGAGCCGCTCAGCCCCGCTCTGAAGACCCCCGTTATGAAACATATCCGTTCGCATGTGGCCGGGAGCGTGGCGGAGGCAGTGGTCGCTCGACCTGGTCTCGCGCCCTAGGTATAGGCCCTTTCGTCGCGCGAGCCTTGAAAACTGCTCCAGCTAGCTAGCTACTAGCGCTACACGGCGCGGGCGCGGCCCCAGGCGCGGCCCGTCCCGAGATCCTGCGATAGCGAAGGTGTACCGCCGATAAAGCGAGGTTAGTTTTGTAGTTCCCTAGACCCTGTTTTTCACTCTGCCCAATAGATCATAGTTCCCAAGACCCCGTATTTTACACCTTGAAGTCAGTTCCTTAGACCCCCTTTTCGGGGATTCGTGAGGCACACCCCCGTCAAAATATAATTCGAGTGCCCCCCCCCCCCCCCGGGCGTTCCACGCGAATATCGAGACCGCCACAGTTAGCTTCAGATTACCCTAGTGGACAGTTAGCTTAAAAGGAACATTAATGTGATATGAGACTTTAATGGACAATGATCGTGAACGCTAAACTATAGATACGCATTGAAGTTAACTCAGTAAAGAAAAGAAGGACTGAACATTCAAATGTTATATTTTCATGCGATCGATGCCATGCTCATCAAGGGCGTAGGCTGGTTTGGGCATGGGGAGGTGCACATCTTGGGGAGGTGGAACTAAAGTTTAGAAAATTAGAATAGATATCACATCACAAGCAAGCTTTTCCTGGACGATACAGTGTAGGTTATGTAGGTGTTTAAGTATTGTTCAGAAAATTATAAAGCTTGTGATTTGGTACCTAGCCTATAAGCTGCTTTGTTAATCAAATGATTGCTTACCTGATGTCAGTAATCATTCAATCAGCAAAATATCATTCAACAAGTCAAAACTATTTCCAGTAAAAACATTTACTCTTGAAGATGGCTGGTTTTATTTTAATTTAAATGTCGATTTAATCTCAGCTTATGCTGAATTCTGTCAGGCCACATTGCCTCCTTGATTACGACATATCTAAATCCAAGATTATGATGCCTAGGAAGGTTCATAATGTTAGTTTTAAATATACTAATAATGGTCAAGGGTTACAAAGTACATCAACTGAGAAATACTTGGGTCTTGTGATAAATAACACTTAAAATTGGAATGATCATTGTACCGAATTACATGTAAAGTGCAATAGACCTTTTTGGTACATAATACGGAGGGACTGCGTTGACTGACCAAAACCAGTTTTAAAAACCCTTTACAGAATCTTTAGTACGCTCATGTTTGGATTATTGTTGCACAGCATGTGATCCATACAGAAACAAAGCGGTAGCCAACTGATTGTAAAGATTAAAAAAAACGTTATACGTAAGAATGTTGAACAAAGACTGGAGTAGTACATGTAGTTACAACACTTTGTTACAAGAATTTAGTATGAATACATTAGAGAGTAGACGAAAGTACCTCCAACTTATTTTTTTAGTGTTATAAGCTTGTTAATGACATCACAGATATAGGACGTAATAACATGTGCAAACCTGCGAACAGAATTGGAAGAACAGATCATCATAACTTAAAGATGCATGTACCCAGAACAGCAAGAACAGATTATTATTATATGAACTCATTCTATCCGAAAACTACAAACGACTGGAACAAACTCCCTAAAAGTATAGTCAACATGAAAACTCTTGGCTTGTTTCAAAAAAGTGTTAAAAACCCCCTCAACCTGCAGAGTTAAAGGCCAAGTCCACACTAATATCAAGTTGATTTGAAAAAGTAGAGTAAAATTAAACAAGCATAATGCTGAAAATTTCATCAAAATCGGATGTAAAATAAGAAAGTTACGAAATTTTAAAGTTTCGCTTAATTTCACAAAACAGTTATATGCACATCCTGGTCGGTATGCAAATGAGGGAACCGATGACGTCATCCACTCACTATTTCTTTTGTATTTTATCATATGAAATATGAAATATTTCATTTTTTTCCTCATTATGATGTGAAACAAAAATTGATTCCTCACTGAACTTGTGGAATTGTCATTGTTGTAACATATTGTGATTCAAGGAAGAGCTTCCTTATTGTCAAATCTGCAAAAATTGAAATATTCTATAATTCATATAATAAAATACAAAAGAAATAGTGAGTGTGTGACACCATCAGCTATCTCATTTGCATATCCACCGTGTTATGCATATAACTGTTTTGTGAAAATAGACGAAACTTTAAAATGTCAAACCTTTCTTATTTTACATCCGATTTTGATGAAATTTTCAGCATTATGCTTGTTTAATTTGACTCTATTTATTGAAATCAACTTGATATTGGTGTGGACTTGGCCTTTAATTTTACAAAAACCTATCATTGCATATATATCACCATGCAACTCTGTGCTTGAAATGTTACAATCATAAAAACCATGACTGCACTTTCAACCAATCAGATGATAGGATTAGGAAAGATTCTTAAAGTGAGGTATATAAAGGATACTGAAGTCAAGCGGGCTTTCTGGGCCCGGGGGGGGGGGGGGGGGGGTCACTCAGAAACTGAGTGAAGTGGTACCCATGCCGGGTACCCATGCTTGTCAACAACAAAAAAGTCGAATGAAAGGATCAGATGACGTCTTTGGGGGAAAAGGGGTGTTTTTCAGTCTTACATTCGACGGTTTTGAGAAAACGGGGTGTTTTTCAGTCTTACATTCGACGTTTTTTTTTTGTTTTTGTTTCTTTTTTTAGAAAAATGGGTGTTGTACAGTCTAACATTCGACGTTTTTTGAGAAATAGGCGTTCTTCGACATTTGTTGGTACATTTTCCTACGCCATTTATGCCTTTTAAGGGTATATTTTACAACATCCTTTTAGAGGTAGAATTTGACACCAAGAATTACTTCCTTTTGGATCCAGTTTTGAGGTGCTTAGACGAGCATGGGTACCACTTCAGTCCGCGAGTGACCCCCCCCCCCCCCCCCAGGTTCCGGGGCGTTTAAGTAATCTCTGTTTCGGGCGTCAGTTTCAGGTGTTATAGGTGCGAAAGGGTTTTAATTAACTATAAGTCTCGCGGTACTGTCGTCATGAGACAAGAATGGATTTGGCCGACCTCTATGGATGGCCTGACTTTTAGTATAAGGTTTGGGGCAGAAATCAAGACTAATAATTGTTTTACAGAATGTTTCGGGTCATGTGCCCCCTTGTTTTTGAAGCTGTTGAAAGGAGGAAATTTTTTTTTTTTTTTTTTCAGGGGCGGAACTCCTATGCCTCCGCGGGGGGGGGGGGGTGCACGTGCACCCAGTGCACCCCCAGCCTACGCCCTTGTTTTTGTTTCTTTTTTTAGAAAAATGGGTGTTGTACAGTCTAACATTCGACGTTTTTTGAGAAATAGGCGTTCTTCGACATTTGTTGGTACATTTTCCTACGCCATTTATGCCTTTTAAGGGTATATTTTACAATATCCTTTTAGAGGTAGAATTTGACACCAAGAATTACTTCCTTTTGGGTCCAGTTTTGAGGTGCTTAGACGAGCATGGGTACCACTTCAGTCCGCGAGTGACCCCCCCCCCCCCCCCCCAGGTTCCGGGGCGTTTAAGTAATCGCTGTTTCGGGCGTCAGTTTCGGGTGTTATAGGTGTGAAAGGGTTTTGATTAACTATAAGTCTCGCGGTACTGTCGTCATGAGACAAGAATGGATTTGGCCGACCTCTATGGATGGCCTGACTTTTAGTATAAGGTTTGGGGCAGAAATCAAGACTAATAATTGTTTTACAGAATGTTTTGGGTCATGTGCCCCCTTGTTTTTGAAGCTGTTGAAAGGAGGAAAAAAGTTTTTTTTTTCTTTTTTTTCAGGGGCGGAACTCCTATGCCTCCGCGGGGGGGGGGGGGGGTGCACGTGCACCCAGTGCACCCCCCCCCCAGCCTACGCCCTTGCTCATGATGTACTATGTTTATCTATGTGCCTATGTCTATGATATACACGCATTGTTTATTTTATGCCATGTTTTATGATGCCATGTTTTGACAACATTTCGCAATCTATCTTGCAAATTTCCACTGTGCTTTATTCTATTCTTTACCTACACATCTACCGTCATTTAATTCTACGCTGCACTCTATCTATGTCTAGATTGTGATTACGATTTTGAAAGATATTCCTACTCAGGAGTACTCTGTTAAAGTTATGCATTATATGTCTTTATATCTCTTATGATTACGTCTCAACTTATCACTTTGATTAATGCAGGATATTCTTAATGTGTTTTGGTAAATCCATATTTCGTTGACGAACGTTACAGTTTATAGTTAACTTTGAATTCAACTTAGTTCGAAACCATACATTTTCGACTCTGATGTTTTTTTTAATATAGTTTTTATTTCATGTATTCCTTTGTTGATACTTATACCAATTTGATTACTTAATAGAATTCAGTCGAATGAATCTCTAAGGCATATTGCTACATGTATTTTTAACTATGCACTTTCTAGTTATGTTTCTCCGAGCAAGCCTCCACTACTCTTTACTGTTAGCTTTTTTTGTGAATTAAACTTTATATTGCTTTATATCACTATTATGCCCAAATACTCCGAGAAGTTACTTTTGATAGGATGCATAGTTTTATTTTAGGTTAATGTAAGTTCTCATGTTCCACCTTAACAGGAAATATCTGTGTAGCTTCTTGTATTGCATCACATATTTGTATTGAAAAGTTCATATATTTTAATCTAATTCTCAATCCAAAATCTGATCTGTTCTAATTGGTTTGATAGCAGTCTATTTCGTTTACATATACAGTTATACTTATATTTCTATCTATGTGAAAAGTAATTCATTTGAGTCGGTTGTTGATGGTACCTTTTATCTAAAGAAGAAAAGGGATATTGTGTTCTGATCATTTCATCTCATTCCATTCCCACACTCTTTCTTGTTTACTTTCAATATCCTTCCCTAATCTCCTTGCCTGTTTCCTATCTTACTAATCCCTGCTCCATCGAGCCCCACCCATTAATCCATGCCAGCTTTATGTTATGTAACGGCCATGTGCAGACACTGTGTATACATGTATATATATATAAGAGATGCTGATGAATAAAGCTTCACTTGCAGTTTGATACTACATCAATGCAGTCACACGAGTTCTTTGTCAGCAACCAGAGAACATAAAATGGGACATTTGTGTCCATGGAATCCAAGTTGGAGGAGAGCCTCAAAAGTCCAAAAATGTTATAAAACTCCTCCAAACAGACAGATTTTTCTGTCCAGGTGTGGCAAGACGTCTAACATTAACGTCCAAGCCAAGGTAATTCATGGAAGAAAAACAGCAACAAACAGCAGCACGCAAAGTAAAAGGTTTTGGGGAAATTTCAGGAAATTCCATCAAATCTGTTTCACGAAATTTTTGACGAGTAGAAACCCTGGGGAGCGTTTCATGAAAGGAAGTTGTTGGATATTTTATACGACAACTGTTATAAGCTACTGAAATCCTTGCATTTGATTGGCTGAGAGCAAATTTGTCGGATAAAATATCTGACAAGTCCTTTCATGAAACGCCCCCCTGGCCTCCCCACTTTCTGGGCCAAATTTCAAATATCTAAGGAAAGACTTTACGGGACAATTTTGAACAGCATCGACTACGGGCATTTAACTTTGCCCCTACCTCATCTTACTATTTATTAAAGCCAATTTAATACGCCCCCTAGGCTTGAAACAATTCCCTTTTGAGTTTGGCTTTAGCGCTCTTTATATCCTGGATCTATATAGAGTCTAGGTCTAGTGCCCTAGACTAGTGGGTGCAACCACTCCCTATATTATTAGGCTCTTGCGACCCGACAACGGAGGGGGCTAGTGGTTCGAGCTCAGGAATGCGCTCGGAGGTAGGATTCCCCCACCAAAGCCGGTCTTAGGCTTAGCGGCTGCCGCACCTGCGGGAGGTAATGGGGCTATGCCTATGGCGGCCCGGGGGAAGCTGGCCCTGTACTATAGTATATGCTCTCCGGTCATATGGTGGTTGATCCAGTGTCCGAACACTTTTCAGAAAATCAACGATAGCAAATAAAATATCAAACGAATATCTGTCAAACTATACATAATGAATGCTCAAAGTCCTACAAAAAAAGAAGTTGATGGAATTTTAAAAAGACAACGTAGATTTAATACAATATTCCCTTCCGAGTGAACCCCTGCCCAACGACGCGGCGTTTTGGTCCCTTGAAAACGGTACTGCATTTCCGAACGTGTGAAACCTATGGGGAAAAAGACACAACCAACGAACGTAGAGGGCGTCAACACTTTGCAGTGTTGCTATTAGGAAGGTTCACTTCTTACGCGCATGCAGTTGAAGTGCGCGCACATTTTGGTAGGCATGCCAACGAAACCATAAATCGAAGTAATACAATGACCAGTGTAGTAAAATCACGCAAAACCGTTATAACGGTTTAGCGTTATATTTGCTGATTGTTACGTAAGCCCCGCACAGCAAGGTCGAACGGTCCAGCGATTTTCCTAGTCTCTTATTAGTCGTTCCCCCGTATTTGACCCAAGTGTTGTGCATACTGAAAAGGAAGACAGAGAGAAGACAAAGAAATACATAAGGAAAAAGGAAGACAGAGAGAAGAAAAAACAAAGAAATACATAAGGAAAAGGAAGACAGAGAGAAGAAAAACAAAGAAATGCATAAAGAAATAAAAAGAAGATATAAAGAATAAAAACAAAGAAATACATAAGGAAAAAAGAAGATATAAAGAATAAAAACAAAGAAATACATAAGGAAAAAGGAAGACAGAGAGAAGAAAAATAAAGAAATACAAGAAAAAAAGAAGAGTGAAGAAAAACAAAGAAATATATAAAGAAATAAAAAGAAGATGGAAGAAAAACAAAGAAATACATAATGAAAGGAAGACGGAGAGAAGAAAAACAAAGGAATAAATAAGGAAAAAAGAAGAGCGAAGAAAAACAAATAAAAAGATATGGAGAATAAAAACAAAGAAATACATAAGGAAAAAAGGAAGACAGAGAGCAAAAAAACAAAAGAATACATAAGAAAAAATGAAAAGCGGAGAAAAACAAAGAAATACATAAGGAAACAAGAAGATGGAAGAAAAACAAAGAAATACATAATGAAAGGAAGACGGAGAGAAGAAAAACAAAGTAATACATAAGGAAAAAAGAAGAGCGAAAAAAAACAAAGAAATACATAAGAAAAAAAAGAAGACAGCGAGACGAAAAACAAAGAAATACATAGGGAAAAAAAAAGAAGATAGAAGAGAAACAAAGAAATACATGAAGAAATAAAAAGAAGATATGGAGAATAAAAACAAAGAAATACATAAGGAATAAAGAAGATAGAAGAAAAACAAAGAAATACATAAGGAAATAGGAAGACAGAGAGAAGAAAAACAAAGGGATAAATAAGGAAAAAAGAAGATGGAAGAAAAACAAAGAAATACAAATGAAAGGAAGACGGAGAGAAGAAAAACAAATTAATACATAAGGAAAAAAGAAGAGCGAAGAAAAACAAAGAAATACATAAGAAAAAAGGGAAGACAGAGAGAAGAAAAACAAAGAAATACAAAAGGAAAGGAAGACGGAGAGAAGAAAAACAAAGAAATAAATAAGGGGAAAAGAAGAGAGAAGAAAAACAAAGAAATACATAAGAGAAAAAGAAGAGAGAAGAAAAACAAAGAAATACATAAAGAAAAAAAGAAGACAGAGAGAAGAAAAACAAAGAAATACATAAGGAAAAAGAGAAGATAGAAGAGAAACAAAGAAATACATTGAGAAATCAAAAGAAGATAAAGAGAAGAAAAACAAAGAAATATATTAAGAAAAAAGACAGATAGATGAAAAACAAAGGAATACATAAGAAAAAGAAGACGAGAGAGAAGAAAAACAAAGAAATTCATCAGAAAAGAATGAAGATAAAGAGAAGAAAAACAACGAAATACTATAGTACTGCTACCACGCCAGCCGTGTTGGTCATCATACACACGTGGATATTTGACAAACAACGACTGTCATTGCATCTATCAGGCGTTCTTTTCAGCTGCTTGCAAAAGATGAATTATGATTTTGATTGATTTATAGCAAAACGCCACGGGGAAAAAAAATCGGCGCGGATAGATTGATCAAGTATAAATTTTTCTTTAAAAGTATCGTATTTTGCAGCCGTCCCTTTGCTTTTAAAGCCGTCCCTGTGAATTTAAAGATTGAGAACGCATCTTGGAATCGTTTATGCCTTCTCCATTCACATAGGGTTTGCGTGCAAATTCTCTTGCACAGTGGAGCGCGGAGAGTGATCTCCTGGTAATCGATTAACTATTTTGACGTCAATTTATTACGGGTTTACGTTATAGCGGTTTTGCGTGATTTTACTACACTGATGACGGATTGATAACGACATGAAGACAAAAGGAGATACTGTGAAAAGATACAGATTTCGAAAAAAATACGTTATGGAAGAATACATTATTTGAAACATTATTCTATTCATGATATTATGTAAATTTTATTTCTATAATCTATAATCTTACCGTAAATAGTCATCTTTGTGATCAGTGATTGTACCAGTGTGCTAAACTCATGACGTTTTCGGCAAGCTGATTTTGTGACCACTCGCAATGTATTTCGGGATAGGGGTAACCTCTCCCTCGCTGCGGGCGTACTGCTGAAATTAAATAAAGTCTATTCGCTGATCCATCAAAATGCGGTATCAATGAATGCGTCGTCTGCTGTGCTTGTTAACGGTATATACGGTCTAGCTAGCGTCAGCCTAGGCGGCTGGGAAGGGGGCAAGGCGAGGGAAAGGTACCGAGCGAAATACCATCTCGCTGCACTGGACGTGCCCGAGGACGTCGCTGTGCTGTGCTGTCAGTGTATGAATATTTCATAATTTAGGATAACGGCTAAACACATCCATAAAACAAAACAAAACAACGTTAGAGGCAAAACCAGTGATTCTTGCTCCACGGGGAATTTAATAGCAGAAATTGGAAATTTCGACATGAATTCGATTCATATTATCTTTTAAATAATTCTATTCATTAATTTTTGGTTATTCATGAATTTATTTTTTGTATTCTTTTTTATTCATTTATTCAAATATTTAGTTGTTTACTTTATTTAAATTTTTCATTTTTAATTAATAATCAATATTTTTAATATTAGGTGTGTATTTATGTATGTATTCATTTATTAACCTATTTCATTGTTATTATTTTTAGAGGAGGGGTTAAGTTAAATTTAATTTGACATCGCCACCACTTCTATTCAGACCTCATCCAGTGTCTTTTTTAACCCTTTCCAAAAAAGATGTCGGGGGAGAGAGGAGGGAGGGAGGTTAATTCACATCAAATAGGGAAAATGGATATGGTGTTGGTCCGCCCCTCCCCCATGCTCAAACTCTTTGGAAACTGTTTTTACCCTTGCTCCCTCTCTCTTTAGATATTTATCTTTTTTCTCTCACTCTTCCCTATCTCCCCCCCCCCCCCTCTATATCACTTACCCCTCCTTTTTTTCTTAACTTTCTCATTTTCATCCAACCTCACTATCACATGTATTGATTATTCTCTCTCATTTTTTTTTCTCTCTCTCTCTTTTACACCCTCATACTCTCTCACACTCGGTTCATTGGTTCTTTTGAGGTATGATTCAATTCATCCAGACTATCCCGTAAAAATGGAACATAATTATGAAGCCGGAAGGTAGAATTGTACATTCAATAATAGATAATTTTTTTTTATTTGTACTATAAACAGCATCAGTAATGACAGTGTAAATCACTTACCATGTGTACATGGTGAATTAAACGACAAAGTCATAATCATCGTTATTTTTAAATTTTATTATTAATATCATTATCATCGTCATCATCATTATTATTATTATTATTATTATTAATATCATTATTATTAAATTCTATACAAATTAAATCTTGACAGTAGACTTTAGATTTTTTTCGGCGGAGAACAGTTTCACGTCTGATCCAGGACGCTTCTTCAGCTCGTCTGAGTTGGTTCTCCGCCTAAAAAAATCGTCAGTCCAGTCCACAATATTTAATTTGTATAGTATTTGATTATTTCTTAGATGATTCAAAACTCCGTTTATTATTATTATTATCATTATTATTATGACATCATCGGCTAAGTCAATTTCATATTAAATTATTTATTCAAGGCATTATGGTGGACCCTTTTTTTTCTTCTCATTTTTGTCAAGTCTAATGAAAGAAATTTGTCACGTTTTTGCAAAGACAATCCTAATGAGTCCCGGGTAATGAGTCAAAGATGAATAAAGTTTATCCACCTGTTCACATTACAGCCAATATTTATCAAACGTACTGAGTGATGGTGGAATACTTAATGTGCTACGTACATAAGAACATAAAATAAGTATATTACTTGAGTTATAAAGTATATACCATTAACATCAAGAAGAAAAATAAGAAAAACACTTTATGAGAACCCTTTAAAGAATGCATTCCGCAATTCATTACTTCAGACATGTTCAAAAAATAAAATATGTAATTGCACACCTAGGAGTAGGGAAGGAAGGAGGTGGTCAGCAGTGAATTATGGTTAAGGTTTCAGTTTTTCACATGAGTGAAAGCAATACGTGTAACTTGAACACATAATAAATCGGCCATATACATGTATATAATGAAAAAGGAGTGAAGCGTCTTACATGTACATGGCACATTCCATCAGCATCAAATGAATTACATTTAAATGAACATGTTACATCTATTAGTTTCATTTAATTAACATGGAAAGAATGGAATGAATTCTTCACAATTAAATACAAATGTGCAGCACAATTATGTATTATGTGTACACATGCACACATGTAATCAGTGAATGCACAATTCAGTGAATAAAGATTAGACACAAGTCAGTATGCTTTGAAACTTAAAGAAATTGGCATTAAAGAAATAACATTGTATTACAAAATCAAAGCCTAAACAATAAACTTATTTATAATCATTAAAAATAAAATCAGTACAATGAATGATGAATGTACTATACATGTCTTATACACATCTTATAATGGCATAGGCCTATTTCCCATGTACCTCAAATTAATTACATCCATTCATTAGTTTGATGAAAATAATGGACTGTTATTTTCCACAAGTGAATATGAATATGAAGTACAATATTGCAAATGTCACTTGTATTAATTAAAAAATGAGAAGTAATATTTACAAACTGGTAAGTATAGGAAAAGTGTCTTGCATCTCATCATAATGCAATAAATATAATCATATAGACTTAAGGCAGCACAAGATTTTGAAATGTGTAGCAATTTGCATTTAAAAATGAAATGAAATATCAGTAGCATGCAATCAAAATATCAAAGACATAAAAATATCTACAAACTTGTCTCGGCCGCAAAGGGAAGCTAGACTATTGGCGTCATTACGACGTCGGCATATAGGCGTCAGCATAATAGACATCAGAATATACTTACCAATATTTACATATTGGTTAGTATATATCGAAAAAAAAAGTTTATTGCATCTCATCATAAGATGCAAAAAATAAAATAATTATATAAACACAAGGCAGCACAAGGTTTTCAAATGTGTAGCGATAAGTTGCATTTCAATGACAGGAAATACCAGTAGCTTGCACTTTAAAAAAGAATAAAAGCATAAAAAGTACTTACAAATTTGTCTCGGCCACAAAGGGAAGCGAGACTATAATTGGCGACACTATTTACGACGTCGGCATATAGGCGTCAGAAAATCAGAAGTATAATATTTACAAGTTGGTAAGTATATACTGGAAAAAAGGTATATAGCATTTCATCATCAAAATATATACTAATGCAATAAATAAAATAATTAAATAAACACAAGGCAGCACACTCTTTTTAAATGTGTAGCAATAAGTTGCATTGCAATTTAAGGAAATACCAGTAGCATGCAATTAAAAAAATTAAAAGCATAAACATATTTACAAACCTGTCTCGGCCGCAAAGGAGAATGAGACTATTGGCATCATTACGACGTCGGCATATAGGAGTCAGACAATGAGTAATATTTACAAAGTGTATTGTAAATGAAATAATATAGACACAAAGCAGCAGTTATTCAAATGGATAGAAATACAATGGTTAGAAATAATCACAGGGATAATAGGTGCAATACACCTACTGAAATCATGTCCATGTACATTATAGGAATATGAAATTGATTAAAGAATGCACTTGAGAGTCATTTTCTCCCATTTATTTATAAATCGTTGTTGAGTTGAGATGGACCATCCCGGAATATTTCCCTTCAAAATATATCACAGCAAACAGATGAAAATATGTATTTTTGTAATAAGATAAAGAGATCTTGGAATTAAACTCTAGCATAATAAGTCAACCTCACATAAGTCAAAGTTATTCACAAGACACCTCTCTTATTTGATTCCATTTCCAATGCAGTGTGCTGTGCCGTTCCATGAATACATGTTCACATATTATGCGGCAATCACGAGGGGGGGGGGGGGGGGGGGGGGGGGGGGGGTCATCTTCCCCTTCGATTTTTAATGCTTATTATTTTTTTCTATTTTGAGTCAGGTGACCAAATTTAGGCCAACCACATAAACATTTTATTGGCCTTGAGTGTATTGGGATGGTAAAATGAGGCTTCTTTAATTATTTCAACAGAACTTTGGAATAGTATCCCACAAAACCTAAGACAAGCTAACACAGTTGGGCAATTCAAAAATGCTCTGAAAATGTACCTATTTAATTAAGCTACACTCAGTGCATGATTTTTCTTCAGCAGCTTTCCCTCTTTCATATTCTTATCTTTTTCCCTAAGCGCGTTGAGACCTTTTCCATAGGTGTAATGCACTTTATAAGAACTGTTTTATTATCATTAATAGTAGTAGTAGTAGTAGTAGTAACAGTATTATTTCTTGCTGTTATTTTCACTTGATCACTTTGTTCGCTCGCATAATAACGATCACCCCCCCCCCCCCCTTCTACTTCTCAAAACAGATCTTCGGCAATGGCTTTCGGTGTTATCGCCTCCTCTCTCCTCCCCTACTACATGTATTTACATGAAATCGCCGCCACTGCATGTACAAGCCGTTCAACTTTTAAAAACTAATCATTACACTCTCTAAATTGGCAATGCATTGAACATCACTATTTAAAAATGCAAATTTGCAATTTTTAAATAAAACTTTGCAATTACCATTCATATTGACTCATGTTAAATTCATATTAATTTTTCAAAATATGTAAGAGGGTAGAATTAAAAAAATTATTGCCAGTTTGAGGTATGAAATCTGATCAATTTAGACTTTAGTGAAGTTCTTTACCTCTATGGGTTAATGTAGCATTAAACAAGTATATGTTAGGCCTATAATAAGACTCAAATTACCTTGGTAGAAAACGGCCTGTGAACTAATTTTACATTTTCAAACACGACTGTAATAATATACCCACTCTGAATTACGTATGAGAATTAACACTTTCGTTTTACATTCAAATGATTTTTTACAATAGTATTGGGCAAGGTTTCCCAATACTTTGGCCTATTTTTTAAATTATTTTTTTTTAGAGTAAGTCCATGTGGAATAAAAGTGAACATCTCTAGGCTTACAGAAATTTATAGATATAGAAATCACATGTACAACATACTAATTGAATAGCCTTGTAAGGTTGTAATTATAAGGGTAAAAAGTGAATATAAAACGAGCATGAGTTTTTTTTGTTGTTGATTTTTTTGGTTTTTTTTTAATAAATGGGATATAAGATGCATGCACCATAGAGGCCATTTGGATTGGATGACATTGCAAGCGCCTTGCCTACATTAAAGGGCAATCCAACCTTGATAATAAGATGATTTGTGTGAAAGCAGAAAAATAAGAAAAACGGGATGGCGAAAGTTTGAAAGAAATCGGACAAGGACTAAGAAAGTTATGGATGTTCGAAAAATGAGATCACTACATCTATGCGAATCTCAAATTGGCAGTTTGGCGAGTCAATTGTGACATTTTTGTGGACAACTCTTCCATTTGTCGTACACAAAAATATCATTAATTTGCACTTTTCTTCTAGGCGCTTTTACCCTCGGGGCTGTACTCAAAATATATTGGAGATAGCATATTGTTATAGGTCCTTATGAATGAAAGGATCCTACTGAATAACGCATTTTGAACAAAAGTGACATTTTAGTCATTTTGTGTGTTAGAGCGAATTGGGGAGTTGTCCACAGCTACATCACAGTGACATTACCTATTCGGCCAATTTGAAATTCCCATATGTACAGTGATTGCAACTTTCAAAAATTCAAAACTTTCTTATTGCTTGTCCAATTTCTTTCAAACTTTCACCAATCTGCTTTTCTGATTTTTCCTTTCTTTCAAAGCAACTTGCTATCAAGGTCGGATTTCCCTTTAATGTCACAGAATAATTCTGTATACAGAATTCCTTTTCTCTTTTTCGGTTCTACATGTACATATTATAAAGTTCATTTATGGAGGAAACTGCAATGAACAAATGTCGAGTCGATATCAGTATCATGTCAAATTATGCTGGGAAACTGATGGGGTGCTATGCACATGTAATGAATACAATTTTTGAATTTGAAGCTGCAAAGTGTTGATTACATCTCAATATTCAATTCCAATATCACAAGAAATACAGGATAATAACATGATTCTTTTTTTTTCGCAAACCTTGTGTCATTGTGACATCATCTGTCTCCTTACACTTATACATGTACAAGCTTATCTGAAGATAACCTTGTACTCCAGACTAGCTTTTACAGGTGAATATTCTTCAATAGCTTTTGTGTGTATCAGCAGGCCTTTTTCCAGTCTAGATCATTCATACATGAGAGGAAAATAATTATTTAAAATTTCACTTTCAATTCTGAATCCCCAAATTTGTGGCACAGTAAGAGTTGAAGAGTCCCTGAGTCAGGTCTAGCAAATTTAAGAAAATTAAGTCTTGCTTAGAGCAATTTTGTTGTCTGTTTTTGACTGCTGCAACGTGAATGTTGGACACAGTCTCACATAGGCAAGGGCCTATGAGTGGTCTCCTTAGTACCTCTACTAGATGGTGTTTCAGTAGTGTCTAACTTGGCAGCTGTAGTGCTCTTTGGAGATCTGTTTGGCACGGCAGGTTTGACACTTTCGAGGACCGCTAGATCATTCATACACAAGAGAAAAAATAATTTTAAAAATTTCACTTTCAACTCTGAATCCCCAAATTTGTGGCAAAGTAGGAGTTGAACATTCCCTGAAACAGGTAATCTCGCAAATTTAAGAAAATTAAATCTCGCTTTGACTGCTCAACAGTGAATGTTCGCTACAGTCCCGCATAAGTTTGGCCCTAGTATGAGTGGCGTATTAGTATGAGTACCCAGGCAGCATTAACCCTTTCGAGACAATGGACCACATTTTGTGCTTTGGCTCAACAACTTTTGATTCAGAGCTCTAAAAAATATACCAGATGCATGAGTAGAAAGAGCAAAAACTTCTTCACAGGCTATGTCCATTTTTCTTGCCTAACCATATAACGTTTGATGCCAGTAATTCTAAAAACAAGAATAAGCTTTGAAATCCTTAAATTGGCAACACAATGAGAGGTTAAAAAATCACTGTTTTTCATCAAAATTGACAATTTTTTCAACTTTTCTATGTACATGTATATTGTTCTCAAAGACATTACACCTTATTAGAACCGCGTAGCATTAAAAGAAAAATATTATTGTTGCCAATTTCAAGAACGAAATGTGATCAGTTTAGCCCTGAAATAATTCCTGTCCTGAAAGGGTTAATGGGCAGTCACTCATAGGTCCTTGCCTATGTGGGACTGTGTCCAACATTCACTGTTGCAGCAGTCAAAAACAGACAACAAAGTTGCTCTAAGCAAGATTTAATTTTCTTAAATTTGCCACAAATTTGGGGAATCAAAATAGAAAGTGAAATTTTAAATAATTATTTTCCTCTCATGTATGAATGATCTAGACTGGAAAAACGCTTGCTGATACACACAAAAGCTATTGAAGCCTATTCACCCGTAAAAGCAAGTCTGGAGTACAAAGGTTATCTTCAGATAAGTTTGTACATGTATAAGTGATGGGCAGTAAACCAAATTTTCTGTCTCCCATTCGTTGTTAGCCTCTTAATGTCGGCTCTCTCATTTAAGAGAGCCGACCCTACCCCAATAAGAGGCCTGTACTCAGGCAGTTGTTGTGTGGCCGGCACTCATCCTGTGTACTTGGTCAATGAATGGTGGCCGGACTGTCGGACGAGTTGTGTATCCATCCATCCAGACGAACAGCATTTTGACAGTGTTTGAAAAAGTTTCAAGCATTAGACCACTCACGGGACCATCACTATATGGGGCTGTGTCAATTTCGGCCTGTCACGACCTCTAAGCTGAAGAAGTAAAAACACCAATATAATCGGCAAAATTTTGAGAAAATACTTTTTTCTACATTTTAGAATGATAATTTCATGCCTGATCCTTCGATAGGATATTTATCATCTGGATCAAGTGAAATTTTCAGGCTGTTTTTGGTCAGTGATCTTGCTCCTCTCCTGCACACAAATCATATGGGCAAGATATCAGTTTTATCACATACTTGCCTATGGGAGGCAATTGCTCACAGTAGTATGAAAGTACAGAGTGCGAGGTTATCTCCAATAACCTCGCAAAAGTGTGAGTGGCATCAGGCCTAGACCTATTTCTTAATTTTTTTAATACAAGTGTTTGATCTAACTTAGACGATATTATTTATAGAAAAATATATAGATGATGATTATCACAAATTCAATGTATGGTTTAGGTTGAATCTAAATACAAAAAAGAAGGCTTCATTTTCGTTAAGTGTCCGGTCATCCGAATCTGATCCCCCTTCCATCATATCGCTCCATCCAGCATCCGAACAATTTTTTTTTAATTTAACGTTACATGCAGGTCCCTATTACCCTGGATTGCCAAATTTGTTTCATCATCATTTCAAATAACTTAATCTAAATTTATTACTAAAATCAAACCTTGAATTGATTGATCCATCATCGACTCAGGCCTCAGCTAGCCTTAGGAGGTCGGATCGAGAGTGAGATCTGGGGCCCGTTGCACAAAACTTGCGTTTGAACGCAACTCAAGAAAATCAAACGCAACTTTATTTTCAGCCAATCAGAAGTGCGCATTTAGGACTTGCGTTTGATTTTCAGGAGTTGCGATTAAACGCAAGTTTTGTGCAACGGGCCCCTGTACTATCAGCTAGCTCTGTATACATGGAGAGGTCAGTGGTATACATACACGGTACGGTACACGTCCGTAGTAGCAGCGAAATAGAGCAGAAGAGCGTTAGCAACCTCACAAATACATATTATTGTATCGTAAAGTAAAATTATAAATTTATCACTATTCTAATCTTTTTTCTCCTGAAAATTATAAAAATCGTATAAAAATATTATTAAACATAACATCTGATTGTAAAATTTTAATTCAAAAGTTTCTGAAAGTATTAATTGAAAAAAAAAATCAAATCTACAATCTACCGAAAAACCTCTCTGAGAGAAAACGATGGTCACAGAAATTTCGCGAAGTGAACCTTCCTAATAGCAACACTGCAAAGTGTTGACGCCCTCTACGTTCGTTGGACACAACCTTTGTTTCAATAGTGTGGTTTTCATACGCGTAATCCCACGCGTATGAAAACCCATTTTAGGCGCTTAACTGTACACGTTCGGTAATACAATCTGTTCGGAATTACAATCCTTGACTATACTACAATAGAACTCTAACCGATTGATATGGTATCGGGTTCACTGTCCATTACTATTATTTGGGTTTGACTAACCGGCTTGTTTTTGGAGCTCGTAAGGGCTGTCTCCTCCGTCCGAGATTGCCGATCGGGATTTACAACCGTCCCTTGCTCCACTGGCACTGCTCAGCCTCTTCCTGCCTGTCGATTTCGCTTTCTTAAGCCAATGCAAGCTAGGCGTATTGATATACTACACTGACTCCAGTATCTACAGCTGAGCCATGGGGGGGGGGGGGGGGGGGGCTGACGCTCTTGCCCGAATGTAAACTTTACTTTCAGCCCCTAGCCCCCACCCCTCCCCACCTCGTAATACTATGCTCGTTTTAATATTGAAAGTGCTTGGAAATGTTACAGGGGACCCAATTTTGGGGGTCAACCAGACTTGGATTGATGGTAAAAACTGTTTGGTATCAATATGTCCTCCCTGTACAACTGAGGGGGAGGGGGGGGGGAGGGGGTGTGGGCGCAAGTTTTGAACCCCACCACCAAGTATCGACATGTTTTAGAGTGTAAATCTTGTCTATCACGAGAATACAGGTCCCATGTTATTTCACTGATAGCCTAAATTGCTTCCTTGTACCAATAATACTTGTAGGTATTGTTTTAAGTTAAATTTTAGAGGGAAAAGGGGGTGGGGGGGGGGGGGGAGAAGGGTAAGGCATTGGCAGATATTATTCCAGTAACCATGAAATTTTAATGATTTGTCAACGCTCATTGATTTTTTTACCATTATCCAAAGAACTTTATGAATATTACTTTGTACCAATTTGTCTCGTTTTAAAAACAGAAAGGGGGAGGGGAAGGCATGGACATGTAGGGGTGCAGGTTCTGTACCCTATAATGTAGTATATACGTGTGTAGGAGTTTGAATCGTGATTATCACTTAAAACCAAGTTTCCTCATATACATTATTGGACAGTTAGCCTTTTTATTTCTCAACACATATCATCGGTTATTAGGCACTTTTGTATCATAGCAACGGGAACTAATAAACAATTGTATATCACTAAAATATGATCGTACTGAATCATCTGACATCACACTTCCTATTGAAATATTCATCTGCATGACAATAGCATGTACTACCGAAATAATCCATTCACGTCTCCCAATGTTACTTAGTAACCACTTTTGTTATCGATTCTCTACTTTAGCTAATATCAAAGTGTCAACTTTAGAGCGCTATAACTTTTTTTTTTTTAATAAGCAATGGACTTGCAATTTTTATATGATATTAACCGTACATATGGGCAGTTTTCTGAAAAGTTTGAACTAATTAGTGAAAATAACTTTTGAAATAATGAGAAATAAGTATTTTGAAGAAATTCATATTTATAAAAAATTATGTAAACAATCACATTCTTAAGAGAAAGATTAATCAGTTGTCACACGAAGAGAGCAAACGAGAGTTGCGACGTTTCGACCGCTATCTGCTAGTCTTCGTCAGGCAATGAGGACATAATGTGTGTGTGTTTGGGTTTTTACAGACGTGTATCAATCAGATATGATTATTTACGTCTGGGGACCGACCTTTAACGTCACCATCCGAAAGACGTGACTCAGTCTCGAACCTGGGTCCGCTGAATCAGTTTATAACTTCCACTGTTAGCTGGATTACAGGCGCACGCCACAACGCCTAGTTGTCCTAATGAGGACATAAGCCGCTGCAAGCGCCTCTTATAGCGTAAGCTGCGCTCCGAGGGTGCCGGAACCGCCGCGCTGCTATTGGTCAGTGAAACTGACCAATCAGAAGCCGCGGGCGGAGCGACCAGTGGGCGGGATGCGGACGTCGGGGAGTTGCGGTCAGTGACGGACGGTGCTGCTGGCGGGCGAAATGCGGACGTCGGGGAGTCGCCAGCGATAGCTATGGTAACTGCCGTGTGTTTGGGTGCGGACGTGGAGGAGTTAGCGTTAGGAGCTGCGCTGAACGGTGGTGTGGCCGTAAGGCGGTCAACGGTAGGGGGCGCATGTCGACGGATGGTGGGTAGCCACTCCTCCGGGATGTCGATGCCGTTATCCCTATTGATATTATTCGGATGCAAGCGGATTTGGATAGCTTCCTTGATACGTCGGGTGTACCAGTGCTTATCCCGCGCTATGCAGCTCACCTCATCCCAATTGGGAGGGTGGTCTGCGTTCCAAGCGTGCTCAGCGACTGCCGAACTATCTATGCGGCGGTGCTTGACATCTCTGCGGTGCTCTAGCATTCTTTCGCTGACAGGTCTACCCGTTTCGCCGATGTAGACTTTGTCGCAAGTCCCGCATGGGATCTTATAGACAACGCCGTCGAGTCTATCGGGTAGCGTGGGGTCCTTCGGGTGGACCAACTGGTTGCGAAGAGTAGTGTCGGACTTGAAAATGGCGCGGATGCTGTGCTTCTCTAGGTGTCGGCGGAGCTGGCGAGAAATAGAATCGACAAACGGAAGAACAACGGTAGACTTATAATTCATAACTTCCTTATCGGTGGCGTTCTTCTTCCTAGTGACGCGGTTGAAGAAGGACCGCGGGTATCCATTCGAAACAAGAGCGGAAGCGATGTGCTGTTTCTCGGCGGCTGTGCAACGGGGCTTGGAAACAATGCGCGATGCTCTGTCATAAAGACACTTGACATGTACAACGGTGACTTCTATGAACAACAAGAAGGAGCGGCCATGGGGAGTCCCGTTTCCGCCGTTATTGCTAACTTGTACATGGAATCCTTTGAGGAGGATGCGCTTAGGACTTGCCCGCCCGAAGTCAGTCCTAGAATTTGGAAGCGCTATGTCGATGATACTTTTATTGTGACTAGTAGATCCGCCACCGATGGCCTTTTAAGTTACGTGAACGCGCAGCAACCGTCTATCCGTTTCACGATGGAGACGGAGGACAATGGAAGCATTGCCTTCCTTGACACACTTGTACACCGGGATAGTGATGGCCGCCTCACTACCACAGTGTATAGGAAGCCCACACACACCGATCAATATTTGGCTTATGACTCGCATCATCCCCAATCCGTCAAGCGCGGGGTAGTCAAGTGTCTTTATGACAGAGCATCGCGCATTGTTTCCAAGCCCCGTTGCACAGCCGCCGAGAAACAGCACATCGCTTCCGCTCTTGTTTCGAATGGATACCCGCGGTCCTTCTTCAACCGCGTCACTAGGAAGAAGAACGCCACCGATAAGGAAGTTATGAATTATAAGTCTACCGTTGTTCTTCCGTTTGTCGGAGTTTTTATGATGTTTACAATGACTGCATGATTCATAATTTCTTTGTTTGTTTCCATCAGTGTTCTTTCTTTCAAAAAAAAAAAAAAAAAAAAAAATCTGGAGTGTCTGTTTTAAACCATTGCATGACATTTTTGCATGTTAATATAGTGGTACAGAAATTGAGATTTGTTTTGGTTTTGATGGAAAGTTCGTTTGCCTTCTTGCACTATCCACATTCTATTGTTAGTACATTTCAGTTGCCAGTGTTTCTGGGTCAGGCTGGCGTTCTGGTATGTGGATGGGTGATAAGGCAAACATTGGTAAATTTCTCAATGATATTTGGTAAGGTTATAAATAATAGCATGGTGGAGGTAGTTACTGGGCAGAGCTGTTGCTGGGTGGTTTGAGGCTGTCTGGGATTTACTAATGTTAATGTACGGGATTATAGGATGGTGATTGGTTGTTGGGAATGAATAATTTGTACTGAATTGGAAATTGCAGACAGTCCAGCTGAAAATAATTATTCCTTTTTGATATATTTGTTTCAGGGTAGCTGTTTTCCGGCTTGCTTGCGTGCTTCGGAGTTTTTGGAAGAGCGAGAAAAAGGGGACAGGTGAGAGACATGCCGAGAGAGATTCAGAGAGAGAGAGAGAGAGAGAGAGAGTGTGTGTGTGTGTGTGTGTGTGTGAAAGAAAGGTGCGAGAGGTATTGAGACATGAGAATTGCGGAAGGGAAACAGTGAGAGAGAACAGGTGAAAGAAATAAGTGAGCGACGAGAAGAGTGTGAGGTACAAAAGACGTAGAAGGAGCGAAATAACGAGAGAGAGTACTAGAGAGAGCTGCGCAAGTGCGAAGAGAACAATGGCAGGTCGGAGAACTCAACTTGGAAAGTCATATTCGCGGTTAATAAAGTCCTATTTAACATGTATTAATTGTAGGGAGGATTAATTTAACCCATGGTGTCTTGGTGATCCGCCCTTTAGGAGGTTCGCCATGTGGTATTTTCTGGGGGGCATATAAAAGGAAAAGAGGCTTTGGGAAAAATGCAGGTCTTCGTTCAGCCATTTTGTTTTCCACTGCCAGTTTAGTACTTAGCCATGCACCTTTAACTTTTTGTCGATTGTCGGTCGCCAAGCTCAGAGATATAGGACGATTTGTACTGATTCTTCAACTTGGCTAAATTCTGTTTTGTTAATAAACCTTTCATACGATATCAAGAGTTCTGCTACTATCATTTCATTTAAAACAAAGTTGAGAAAGTTATATATTGATTCATATTCACATTAACCCTTATAAATTATATATATTTAGCATTCTCTTCCCTTTGTGTTCAGGGTTTTGTGCTTGTCTGCGTGCTTAGCATGACGTGTGCTATTAAATATTCTCGAGTATAGAAAACCCATTTTATATTTAGTCGAGACTGAC
Organism: Heliocidaris tuberculata; assembly: GCA_025618425.1. NCBI lineage: Eukaryota > Metazoa > Echinodermata > Echinoidea > Camarodonta > Echinometridae > Heliocidaris > Heliocidaris tuberculata. The sequence continues at coordinate 72,146,458 of CM046832.1, read as the reverse complement.
GTCACTAGCGACGTCACTAATCTTTCTAGCCTAATGGCTTTGTAAATCATGATGACAAATTTCCGTATAAGTTGCCCAGGGTACACGCCTTTAGGTGAAAGTGTATGTAGCATAGGCCGCGGAACCGGTGGGGGGCTGGGGGCTGCAGCCCCCCCCCCCCCACTTTTTTGAGTAGACACGTGTCATTAACCTCAGAAAAAAAGTTCGAGAATTGTCATTCATGAGTGAAATAAAATCTGCCCCCCCCCCCCCCACTTTCAAAAACGCTTCAAAAACGCGGCCCCTGTGTAGAGGGTACGTTATACAAATGCGAAGTACATGTAATACAGTGTAACATGAGTTATGAATCAGGTGCGAGGGCGTTTACGTTCATAATAAGTGCATGACAGTGGCGTATCTAGGTATTCTGGCGCCCGGGGCAAACTATCAAATCTGCGCCCCCCCCCCCCCCCCATGCCCAAACTCATATTAATGAGCGTTTTTAATTTAGAAATGATGGCTCTACGTGAAAATGAGTTTTGATGCACATTAACCTGGGGTTGTTAGCCCAAATTTGATGAGTTATTGTATAAGCGAGGGAGCAACGCGACCGTGCAGCAGATTTCATTTTTCCTTTTCACCCCTAAATTGAAATTTCTTATGTATTTTAAATTTGTGAACATTTTTGAAATTTTGAACATTCCTATTTTTGGGGCGTACAATGAATGAAAACCATGAAGAAATATATTTGAGGAACTGAGTAAGGCAATTGCAAGGCAAATTTATGATTTCTTTCGAATATTCTACACTAGTGCTTTTTATGCACTTATATCCCACCAGGGGGCGCAAAATTTAACAAGCTCCTGCCTTATGCAGTGGGGGAGGAGGCAAAGCAACTACAGTCAATTAATGGTTAACACTTTACAAACGCCATTAGGGGCGCGAAATAGCTAGATTTTGAAAATAATTATGCGAGGGAGCAAAGCGACCGAGCTATAGAAAAATTTTACATTTCAAACCCTGTAAAATACAATTTCTTATGCATTTTGTCTTGTATTTCTCCCCCTATTCTTTCTCTCTTTTGCGTTTTTTGCGCCCCCTTCAATTGCCGCCCGGGGCACGTGCCCCCTCTGCCCCCCCCCTTAGATACGCCACTGGTGCATGATATGCTTTATTTCGTAGAGTTTATGTCGAGATTGTGATTTTAAAGGCAGGCCAGTAGACATGTACATTTATCATATTTATTTAGATCATATGAAATGAAAGAACAATGCTGGAGAATATTTATTTGGATTTATCAACGCATAGAATGACCATCAGAATAGTATAGCATAAAGGTGTGATAATTTATCTTGGTTTATTGTAATGAAAGGTTAGGGTCTCAATACTGTACCTTTCTGAGGTAAGGTTTATTTGCATTTTTGGGAAGAAACAGTCATTTCATGATGAATGAAGAGTTATAACAATGGAGACATGTATGACTAAATAAATGTTTATGTTTACATTAAATTACAAATTGAACCTGCATTGCTGATGTTGCACGGTATTTCTATTGGTTTGTCTGGTTAGGTCGTCAGTGGTGTCGGGGGTAATACGCCACAAATATAATTTAGTATAATATAGTACTTTTATAATGTTTTGCTTTGTTCTTCGTTCTATGATGCTAAAGCTATATTTATTTTATAGGTACCTACGCCATACAATTTTCACTGAACTTTCTTTTCTTTTGTCTTTAATCTTATATGAATACAAGTGTATATTGTACCTTGTAAATTCCATTGTCATTATTTCTTTATGATTGAAAGTATAAAAATGAATCGGATTAAAGTGAATATAGAATGTTCTTTCAGCAATTGTGCAATCTCTGTACATAATTATCTTTTATTTATCAGTGATTAATGGTATTGTTCCAGTGAATATGTAAATAGCAAAGGTGATATCTATATTTAAGAAGGGTAACCCCCAGTTACTGATAATTATTGTCCAAATTTTCTCTTATCAACATTTAAAAAAATAAAAAATAAAAAATATGTATGTCAAAACGGTGGTATTTTTAATTTGAGTCAGATTTTTTTTTCTGATTTTCAATTTGGTTTTCGTAAAAAGCTCACAATAACTCATGCTATATTACACTTTATTAATAAAATTTCTACTGCATTAGATAACCAAATGCACACAATTTCTTTTTTCTGGATTACTCTAAGGCATTTCATACTGTCGATCATAATACTTTGTTACATAAGTTATCTCATTATGTAGTCAGAGGAAAGGCATTGGACTGGTACAAAGTCGAGGTTACAAAATGTCACTTGTGGAGTTCCACAAGGATCACTTCTTGGTCCACTTTTGTTTCTTATATATATATATATATATATATATATATATATATATATATATTAATAATTTTCAGTATTACTCTGATGTATTTTCATTTATTTTATTTGCAGATGACTCGAAAAATTATTATCACACGAATCTTCAGGTCCTTTTAGAAACAGTAAACATTGAGTTAAGTACTATTATGACTTGGATAAATCCATATAAACTATCTTTAAATTATCAGAAGACCAATTATATGCTTTCAGTAATTCTGCTAAAATGTTAGTTTGATACGTGTATTTTTGTTTTTTAAGGAGTTTCGACAGATTAAATTCAACAAAATTTCTTTGTATATTGATGATAAACTGAACTTGAAAATTCGTGTGGATAAGCTTTGTAAACGGTTATCAAGAAATACTGGCATCATATTTAAACTGAAAGCAGTTATTCCGAAATAAATATTGTTCATCCTGTATTAGACTTTAATTCTTCTATATAAAAACTATGGTATATTTGATTCAAAAGACAGTTACAAGAATAATTTGTAATGCTCATTTTCGTGCTCGCACTAATGCTTTTTTATTAACGTGAAATTTTAAAATTTGAAGACATCTGTTTTATGCAGTTAGGGTATCTAATGTATGATTTTAATGCAGGTGACCTTCTGCTAGCACTAGCCAAGAAAAATAATGAAATTCACAGATGTACCACAAGAAGTCTTCAGGATTGCACATACCCCGTACAGGACACAGTTGTACTCTCAATACGCTTGTATGTATTGGACCCAGGTTTTGGAACTCACTTGATGCAGTCATCAAACATGTTTTCAGCAAAGGGCAATTCGAAAGAAGACAGGACATGAACCCTAAACTGTCAAATCTGTCATATCAAATTTGGCGTGAAGTTAATCGTAAATATGAAAATTTTCACAATCTGATAAAATTTAGACATTTTTACACTTACGAATACTGATAATTTGCATAAATTATTAACATAAGCTTGAAATCATTATTTGATACCAATTGTAAAAGAAGAGTAAAGGTCATATTAATATGACCTGTTTACTAAAATATACTTGATACACAAAGTTTGAATAACATAGTAACCAAGAATAGCATTAAGTTCTGTTCTGCATGATTTCTCATACTTCAGTAACATTCGAAACCTAAAGAGAATATGTGACCGCTCACGACGAAACCAGGCGGAAGTCGCAAGTGGTACTTGTCTATAAATAGCGTGTTTTAGTGTAAATGTCATTTTCCCCCAAAATTTATTTTTTTACGTATTTGGATTCTTTAATGATTCATTTACCACTTCCCAAAATTTGAAGTCAAAATACTAAGTATAAGTACCTGAAAACTGTGTTTGTATTTACCCTTTCCAAAACGCTTCATCAGGATTTTGGTTTTCGAAAATTTACGTTGCTCGCTCGCTCGATCTTTGCACACCTCTCTTTTGTTGCTAAGGCGGCGTGGCCTCGTACGCCGGATGACGTAATCCTCAGCCAGACGGCTTAGCGCGTTGTGATTGGTCATTCGTGGTACACCTACTTGTCATGTAAATAGGTACCTGAATATGCATGACCGGTGGGTGCATTCAACTTGAAATCGTCGAATTATATTCTTTATAAATTAAATCAAATCGTCCTTTTCTGTATTGAATTCTTTTTTTTTTTTACCATCCATTTTTTTGTTTTACTTGTAAGACAAATAAGAAAGTCAGTCACGGTATAAAGCTCATAATAATTGTACCCTTTCTCTTTAGTTAATTATCCATTTACTTAATAAAGCAGTAGGTATATAGTTCGTTTTGTTCATGAATTAGAGCGAGGTCGCAACGAAGCCTAGCGGAAAAACTATTCGGGAAATAACCATACCGGGCCCGCTTTCAAATATCTGCCAAACTTATTGGCCCCTCTTGCAGTTTTTTCTTCTCTAGACGCAGCTGTGGACACGATGCTTTCCTGCCTTTTGCTCCTTTGTTTCCTTTCTCTGCGGCTTTCTAATGATAAAGCGCAGGATTCACTTAAAATGATACTATGTTAATGGCCTTTTGTCTACTCGTCTTCATTTATTCTTCGCAATAGTTAATCCTGGCATTTTAAAGAGTTTTTTTAGGTCAAAAAGCAACACAGGCCCCAATGTTTATTGATTTTTTCTAAATCACGCACCTGTACACATTGAAGTTGATGAATTATTCCCTGCGTTTTGCTCTCTTGTTTCTTTTCGTTTTGCTTCCTAATGGTGCAGTATAAAGAGCAGGATGCACCTTAAACGGCGCTATAATAATGATCCTTTGTTTGATGATCTTTCTTTGTCACTCTAGATATTCACGTTATTCTTTAAAATGCCCCCCAACTTCCCCACGCTAGGACAGAATGTAAAAGAAAATCCTTTGCATATGTCGGGGCCAGTTTGTTTAACGGACTCCCTGTAAATGTTCAGACTTGTACATCCCTGTTTACATTTTAAAAACTATGCAAAGCCTTACATCTTGATGCAATAGAATTGTAATAGTGCTATCCATGTATCTATCTTTTAGATTACCATTTATCCACTCTCAATATTTGTTGTTAGTAGTTTATAATGTTACCTAATTGTTATGTATTTTGCATCTTCATGTAGAATGATGTTTGTTAAACTGCAGGGCGCCTTTGTAAAGCAGTTTTATAAAACTGAACAGGCCAACCCTGCAGTATAAAATAAATAAAACAAAATAAATAAATAAATAAATATAAGATAACATGTTCATTTTTAAAATCTCTACAAGTTGCTATTTTCTTAAGAGATGTGCTTAAAGAGTAACAGGCCTGATACAATTTGGGGCATAAAAATTTCCCAAACAAGGGGGTTCATAATTCAGAAAGTGAAATAGAGCTCAGTTCATAATTACGAACATTTCTTGTATTATTCCAAAGGTTCATTATTCCGGAGGTTCGTTATTCCGAAGCTTCGTTTATCCTGAGCTCTGAGGTTCTAATTCCAAAAATGAAGTATATAGGGTTCGTTATTCCAAAGGCTCATGATACCGAAAATTAAATAAGAAAATGAAAAGGTTCTACTGCATTTTCGGAATTATGAACATTCGGGGTTATGAACTCCATTTAATTTTCGGAAATAATAAACCTATTCCAATTTCGTAATAACGAACCTTCGGAATATCGAACCTTTCGGAATTATGGAACCTCGGAAAACGAACCTTCGGAATTATGCACATTAAAAAGCCCACCAAAATTACTTTTTTTGTTTCCTGAATCAAGCATCAGTATAAACTTTAAACTTGACATCGTGCTTCCATTCTTTTTGTCCTCTTTTTGAAGCTAAGTTGCTTTTTTTTTCACTTCATTTTCTACTTCGTGGAATAATATAAGTGGAATAAATTTCAACAGTGCTATAATAAATTGGTCTTCGTTTTATGATCATCCTTATTTTCTTCACGCTAAATAGGCAGTTTTCATTATTCTCACCCGTTAACATTAAAGGGCAATCCAACCTTGATAATAAGATGATTTGTGTGAAAGCAGAAAAATAAGAAAAACAGGATGGTGAAAGTTCGAAAGAAATCGGACAAGGACTAAGAAAGTTATGGATGTTTGAAAAATGAGATCACTACATCTATGTGAATCTCAAATTGGCAATTTGGTGAGTCAATTGTGACATTTTTGTGGACAACTCTCCCATTTGTCGTACACAAATATATCATTAATTTGCGGTTTTCTTTGAGGCGCTTTTACCCTCGGGGCAGTACTCAAAATATATTGGATATAGCATATTGTTATAGGTCCTCATGAACGAAAAGATCCTACTGAGTAATGCATTTTGAAAAAAAAGTGACATTTTAGTCATTTTGTGTGTAAGAGCGAATGGGGGAGTTGTCCACAGCTACATCACAGTGACATTACCTAATCGGCCAATTTGAAATTCCCATATGCATAGTGATTACAACTTTCAAAAATTCATAACTTTCTTATTGCTTGTCCGATTTCATTCAAACTTTCACCAATCTGCTTCTCTGATTTTTCCTCTTTCTTTCAAAGCAACTTGCTATTAAGGTAGGATTTCCCTTTAAATCGCTCTTGACACAGTCACTGTTTTCGTGGATTTTGTTCTCTTTTTGAAAGCCAATTGTTTTCTTCTCTTCACATCTCCTAACTCTTTTCAGGCTAAACAGAGAGTGGAACACAAGTTGGAACAGGGCTATGATATGAACAGATCTTTTGTTTGACGCAATATCTGCACTCTATTATAGTAAATTTCATCTTTCTTAAATTAATCTGCCGCTTTCTTAAAAGAATTCCCTTGTTACCTAGTACATGTCCAGACGATTCTTTTATTTTGATCTCTTTTTCAAATTACTACGCTTTCTGTGACATGGAATGGTGGAATTAGTAGCCCTATAAACAGCACGATAATCAATTAGATCTTTTTTCTTTTATTTCATTTTTTGCTTTACACGTATTTTCATCAGGTACAGAAGATTATCTCCTCTTTATAAAAGCAATTTGCTTTAATATAGAAGAGAAAAACAAAGCTTGTTTTCTTTTCATGACATGAGTGTATAATTGCAAATAACAAAGTCCAACAAAATGTTCAGAGATAGGACTTTCGGATTCTTCAGTTCAAATTTCCAAATCATTGATATTTTTTAGGATAGCCGAGCGACTTCTGTCTCACAAAAAACATGCCTATATATCTATTTTTTCTTAAACAAACAGTAACTCTTGGAGGGGATGGATGTCAGAATAGGAAGGGCACCATTAACTTTCGAAAGTGGGTTTTCTTCGCCAAGAATTGGCATTTAATCTGTGAAATAAATCACCTGTCTGCCTAAATTAGATAATGAAATAGTCGACTTAAACTCTCTCTCTCTCTCTCTCTCTCTCTCTCTCTGGGGTGGGGGTATTAATCATTTAATTTGCATTTATGCCAAACAATATAGTTTCTAACTCCTGAGATTTCCTTTAAAATGAAAAGGGTATTTTAAAAGCTTAGTGCGTGTTTTAAATATTTGATTTAATTTTCTTTAATCCGAAAAGTACATTATTGCTCAAAATGACTTATGTCTTATAAACGGGCATTTTCTTATTTTTCAGAGTGCGCCTTTTTTTAAAGCATCATGAAGGTTGCTCAAACAAAATAACGGGGAATTATGTTACTTTTTAAGTGCAATAAACGCCCCCCCCCCCCCCACACACACACACACGATCTCTCTCTCTCTTCTCCCCCCTTTTTAGGGGGTGTATTGGTCGATTGCTTCACTTGCGAAACAATGCAACATGCAGTTTTGAATGGGTAAAGGTGGAATTATGGTTGAATAGAACATACCCTGACCACGCTGACGGGCCCAGTTTGAAAACAATGCCCCCTACGCCTCTCAGTGTTATTGATTCTTGGTTTAAAATGAACAAAAGGAGCTCTTTTCACCCCCACCCTCCCGCTTAAATGCGTGTCTTGTATTGTTCTTCTCCAAGGGCAGGACAATTGATACGGATTCTTATAATGCTGGTTAAGTTTATGAAAAGAGTTTAAAGGATCTGAATTCTTTACATGGGCAATATGTATGCATTGGCCGTGATAACTCCTTGCCCTTGCCACCTGCTCGCGCTTTATGATTTATGATTTATTGCGAAACCAGAATCAGCGTTTTGAAACAGTTATGAAACACAGTCTGAAAACAATGTATCATGATCCCTGAATTCTCTTTTCTCTATGCAAATTATAGTTCTGCTTTCTTTTGTGACTTTTGTAATTGTGTTTCTGTGAAGAAAAAAATAAGCTCCAGGTACATCTGCGTTTTGAACTAAATGGGTATCAACATGCTGATTTGTAGGACGCGACTAGCCTTTCTTTATTTTTGTTTAATCTTCAAAATTTCCAGGGGAAGCATCATATTATCAAAGTCCCACCTTCCTCTCTGCTCCCAAACTTGGATTTGCTCACTTCAGTTTCTTTTGCGTTCATTATGACTTGTATAACGTAAAACCTTTAAATAATAAACATTACACATTAAGGTAAAAAAAAAAACAAAAAAAAAACAATATAGGTAACCTGGCCCAACGAGAGATAGCAATCGCTTTTGTTATTATTCTACGGGAAAGTATATAGTTTCCCGTTCGCGATAATTTCGGAATGTCGGCCTATATCAGCCTGTTTTTAATTTTTTGTTCAACATTCATAAAATTATATCATATGATATTAAACAATTCATCGCCATCAGCATGATAAAGTCTTTTTTCAAAATCCAATTATTTTTAATTCAGTAGGACTATCAGTCACTTTGGCTAGTTTTAAGAAGCCATGATGGTATAATGGAGAATGTGACAGAATTTTATGGGAAACGGAATGAGCGTCTGACCTTTTTTTTGTTAACATAATATTTTGATTAAAGTCGAAAACTCCTGAGATTTCCTTTAAAATTGTTTTCCTTTCTTCTTCTTTTAGCTTGATTAATACGTGTCTAAAATATCATACATTTAAAGTTTGAAGAGGTGCATTTTTCTATTATTTTTTGAGAGGGTGCATTTTATTTTAGCATTGTGAAGGATGCGAAAACAAAATAAGACGGGGGGAGGGTCTTAAAGTCTACGTAATACTTGTTAAGTGTAGTTTTAACATGTTAACAATATAAATTTGGTAATTTTGATATTTCGATTTCTAGTCACAGGTGAAATAGAATAATGCTCCGTAAATGCAACTACATGCACATGTAATAATATTCAGAGCCCTTGTGTATGAAGGGCTCTGATAATATTGCTCCGTTCGCCCCCCCCCCCTCTCTCTCTCTCTCTATCTATTTATCTCTCCCTTTCTGGGGTGGGGGTATTAACTGTTTGCCTCACTTGCCAAATAATACATAATCCTCATTTGTAATCATGCGGTTGTTGAATGAGTGAAGGTGAGAAGATCCTGCCCTGGCGAGCCCGCTATGAGGATATTATCCCCAAGCTTCTCGGCGCTATTTTGCTATTGATTCTTGCATTGAAAATGAACAAGAAGGAGCCCTTTTTTCACCCCGTTCTATTAATTCTCCTGAATTCAATTTAAAACAGTAAGACCCAGACAAAAAGTTTCGGCATGTGACCTATATGCTAGAGTCAAGACAAGATTTATTCCGATTTTATTCATGCTCGTTAAGTATACGAAAAGAGTGTAAAGTGGTTTCTTAGCATGGACAAAGATTGCGTTTGCGGTGTCACAAATCCACCTTCAGGTCCGCGGCTAAAAGTCAACAAAAAGCCCGCGCAATGGTCAGCCCTGGGTCGGCCATTGACCAATGGAGCGAGCCTGTCACTTGACAGTGTACCGCTTGAGTAATTTCTTTTTGTTTGCACACGGCACGCTACTCTGCCTCATGTTCGAGAGGGCAAGTTCAAGGGGGAACGTTGCTAAGGAAGTTTCGAAGCGGGTCACGCTGAATTTCGCACCCTCAGCTTTTGCTTCGCACCCAAACTTTGAATGCGATTTTCTCCGTTATTTAGATTTCTATTCTGATACTTTCCGTGTTTTTAATCGCTTTTTACGATGACTTTTACTTGAGCAAAATAGAGTTATTATACATCATTTTAAAGCTTATGAACCAGAGATTCTAGAGGATGTAAAATTAGACTTTTTGATTTTTGCGACTTCCGCCTGAAACCGTCGTGCAGGGTCACATATTGAGTTCTGGGAAAGGTTTGAAATAATTTGTGAGCTTTCTTATTGCTTTATGTCAGTTTGGAAGACCATCATTATAGAAATGTTCCCTGACTAAAAGGATTGCTCTTCAAATGCCCACAAATTCGAAATACGACGAGAAATAGCTGAAGTGTAAGGACCGAACATCAGTGCATGTAATTTTCAGCTAGCCGATTGAGAAAATATCTTATCACTTTTATTATACCAAAATATCAAAATATACACTAATTCTTATTAAATTGCTTTGAGTTTCTTTCACAGTGTAATCGCATGATAAGAACTCAACTTTATCTTTAAACTCCGAAAATTGTCCTTCTGCAACGCCCCAAAACATAATTTCAAACTTATTTCCGAAAAGGACTGTCATTTTGTTATGAAAGTTAGATAAATCAAAGTACCTAATAAAATCCATGTGCTTTGGGTATGAAGATATACTTTTAATATGAATTATGATATGAGTGATTATGTCATTCCGTAACAAAATAATGTTACGGAATGCCATTAAATTCAGTTTTGTTAGTTCAACCCTGACCCTGTACATTAGTTTACCTTAATATCAGACAATTATTGACTAAAGCAAAGATGATGAGCTCACTTTCCAGTATGAAAATTATATCAAATTTAATGGTTTTGATATTGTGGGTTTTGTACACAAAACAAATAGGAAAATGGTGTTTTATATTTCCATTTGTTAATGAGATGCATTTTGTCCTCTATAGCTTTGACTGTCCAGCATTTTAGATCTAAATATTGATCTAGATGATATCAAATAGAAAAAGTCTTATGATGAAATTTATGAAAATTGAATAACAATATATTGCATAGGAAATTCATAAAAACAAGGAAATATATGCAAATTAAAAAGGAATGTGATGATTGAATCTATCTGAATGTATTTCAAGCTTGCCAGGAGCATTTTACACAAATGAATACTCTTCAGAATTTAAAAAAATCTAATGATAAAAAAGAAGGAATTTATGAATAGAATTTGCATTAATTATAGTAAATTAATAAACAATCACAGAGCTATTTTTAACACAGATATGTTAGGTGATCAAAAATTATCAAATCATTTGCAAAATCATTGTTTCAAACTATGTTTTAACATCATTATATTAATATGAATTGTATACACTATTTCCCATTGACTTTCAGAAGTCATTCCGTATTACAGTCATTCCGCAACGCTGCTTCGTTTCATATTTTGCATCGTATTTCAAATATTTTCAAAGAGATTTCCAGGAACATAGTGACATATCAAAGCTAACATACTATAAAATTCCGCAGAAATATTGAAAACCGGACACATATTAAAAGTTCACAGAGTTTGAGCAATTTTTTTTCTGGTTGAAAAGTTTAATAACTTCCCTCAATAAAATAGTATTTCAAGTATTTGATGAAAAGTTGACATGAAACTTAACAGTTGTGAAAGAACTGTATATTAGTTTACATATTGTACCATTAATTTGTAGATATTCATTACGATGTTCATAATATTCTTCATTTAAACTTCAAAATTCTTTGTGAATGTCATTCCGTAACGCTTGGAATTGCCCTTATATTCAACTTTTAAACGTAGATTCATCCTTTGATTTATTATTTTGTTGATTCATGATTTAAATCACTGATTGATAGTAATAGACCGTGGGCCGAGGCCTGTTTTCTTGCTTAGTTTTTGAGTTCCGTGGTCCATCTCTGGGAAGTACCTAAAAATGTGCTAGATATGTTCAAAACATGTATCCAAAACAGGAATGACATGTTCCCACGTTTGAAACTTGGGCATTAAGTAGAAAACAAAGAAAAAGTAAAGAATTGGTTGCTAGGGACATTTTTACCTTAGCAACCATGAAATAGAGAGATATTTCTTTGAATAATTTGGAGCAGATATAGCCTTTAGGCACAGAGATGGTATTTTGAGCAATGTGATGTCATGTAATGATGGTCAATCATATAAAATTCAATTTGCATATTAATTAATACCTTATATAGTAATCCATACAGAAACTAAGTATACATGTATGTGATCGATGTCTCATGAAATGATCAGCGTAATTATACATGTATTTGCTTTGTCTAAAGGGAGGACAGTGTCTGTCTGTTGCCCTATACCCCATGTATACCCTTCCCCATTCTAATCAGTTCACCCATCAGCCTCTTCCCCCCCCCCCAAAAAAAAAAAACAAAAAAAAAAAACACACGCATGTATATCCATGAAGTGAAACAACATAAATGAATACTGTGTAGTTAATATGTATCGCACTAAATAAGCAAGATGCTTTCTATCAAAACTTTCATGTGCCCATTCTCTTTATTTACACACAGCCATCCTTTTCACACATAATGATCTACACTGTATACTTACAAATATGCAGGCAAGCCCCCCCCCCCCCCCCCCAATTTATACCAAACATTTGGCCTATAATGAATCCCACAATCGGCAAGATGTTTCAATCCAAATTCATACTGTACCCATTCTCTTTTTTTATTTTTACACACAGCCATCATTGTCACACATACAGCTCTACTTGCATATGTACCAGCAAGCCCCCCCCCCCCCCACCCCTTACTTAATACTGTATAATTGACCTAATAATTAAAACAGAATAACTAAATAGGAGTACAAATTAAAAGGCCTCTGAAGGTTAATCTCCTGTTTATCCTGGATACAAGCACATGCCCCTCCAACCCCACCCCCAGCAATTATCATGTATTCCTTTTAATCATTTGTTGTCCTGTTTCTCTTAATATGTATCACCTTCTTTCTCTCTCTCTCACTCTCTCTCTCTCTCTCTCTCTGTGACCTTACATGAAAAACAATGCAGGAATATAAGCATGACACATAACTGTATATTCATGTTGCCTGTTTTTATTTTTTAAATAAAATTCACTGTTGGATACTTCAATTTACAAACACTCTTGATATAATTCAAACCAGTCTTTACATACATGCACGTGCAGTTTGTATTAGCATCAAACAAGTACATGTGCGTAGGCCTGATATGTAAAATCACATTTTGCACAAAGTGTTCAACAAAGCTTGAACATTTTACTTTTCTCAGTAAGCAGTGATGTATTTTATTTATTCATGATTAAATGTGATCATGTCTTCCAAATTAAGCAGGTAACCATTGTAAGTTCTAAGCCCATGAATTGTACTTTACTAGTATTTTTGAAGTGTAAAAGTCCTACTCACAGGTGCATTGAAAACCACTTCCAAAGTGAATGATTACTACATCTCATACCCCTAAGTGGTAGCTTTTGGAGCACATCAGTAAAAATTACATCTCAGCAACAGTCAATAACTATGTACATCAGAGATTTCACATCTGGCACCTGAAGTATGGCAACTTCATGGTCCTGATTAGAAAGCTGTCAAGTCTCGAAATTCACTTCCATCTCATTCATTCAAATTTTAAAAATGGGACAAGGATTATCCCTATTACATGTAGATTAACTTTAAAAAAGACATGTATTCAAAATCATACCAAAAAAAATATTCTTAGTACATTATTATTGTCAGAATATTCAATCCATTCACTGTACTTGAGAAAGGCTTTAAAATGTTATTTAATTTGTACTCACAGACAAAATAGAGAACATTGAATTATTTATCATTTTAGGATATTTTACTGCTCCCACTACAAATCAAATACATGCAGTAACCCATGATTCCACACAAAATTACAAAATTATAAGATAGATGGAGCAATGACTATGAGAGGGCATATGAATCATGAAAGCTAATACGCAGAATCACAGTATTCCACACATTATGACTCTGCTTGTGAGAATAACTGGCTGAAAAAATTTTAACTTTCAAAATTGTGATAAAACATGTAACACATGTTTTGGAAAATTTCTTTCTGAAGATGTTATGTGTTATGAGTGAAGCTCATCTGCATATTAACTGAAAAACATACGACTTTACTCTTTTTAAAAACTTTGTTCTTGCAAATTTGATCAACCAGACTATTTTGCGAGAGGTTAAATTTGAGATTGCGGAATCAACAAGCAGCGATGATAATTATACATTCGCAAAGTGAAGGTGAATTAGCACAGCCTGCATTGCATACAGCCATGCTGCGCTAGTATGTATGAATGTTGCCAATATTTTAGCATGTTAAATTCATGAAAATAAACCCCCTGCAGAATATATGGCATATACAAAAATTACTGTAATTTTAATGCATGTACTTCACGGGAATCACGGCCCTTCCCCGCTCCTACTACTGCAGTTGATTTACAGAAATGTTCATATGACAGTTCTTCTCAAAACCTGCTTCTTTGTCCTTTGGGTTGAATCTTGTTTAGTTTTCTGGTAGGAGGTGAAGCATGGCTGAAGTTATATCTCATATTCAAAGCAAGAAGGTCTTTCAGACAAGTCTTGAGTAGAATCTTCTCATTCTGGTAGGAGGTGAAGCATGGCTGAAGTTATATCTCACATTCAAAGCAAGAAGGTCTTTCAGACAAGTCTTGAGCAGAATCTTCTCATCTTTGCTCATTTCTGCAGCTTGTACCAGCTTACCTGCATAATTTTTTTTCTCTTTCATTCTTTTTCTTGTGAATGGTTTATCCTCTGTTTTGTCTTTTTCCCCCATTTGATGCATTGGACTGGAAGAACATGGTGAACCCTTGCCTAAAGTTGACATTGCCTCAGTCATTGTTGTTGGACCTCCAAATGTGGCTCCATTACTGCTTCTGTCTCGCATGGAATAACGATGGTCCTTGTAGCTGGGAGCATTGTTTTCAAAGACTACAAGGAAACAGAAAAATATAAGAGATTTAATGCCATTTGCTCTTGTATAAAAAATGAAATACCATGCTATTTGATTTAAAAACACATTAAATCCAATCACCTTCTCCTACTTTAATGTATATTGAACTTTTGAAGTGGCATTAAATCCCCATAGCATACTGCCCGGAGTGAATGGGGGAGGGGGCTATTTCAACAATAACGCTGATTAGTCAAAATCTGATTGGGTCTATTAATAGATTGTCTTCATCCAATAATTTTAGTAATACAGTGGAACCTCGTTATAAAGAGCACTGATATAACAAACTCTCGTTATAACAAGGTGATTTTCCTGGTCCCATCTCTTTGTATTTATTGAATTTTGGCCCTGATATAACAAGGTTTCGATATAAAGAGGTAATTTCTCTGGTCCCAAGGACCTCGTTATAACGAGATTCCACTGTATTGTAAAATAGGACATGCCATTCATTTACGCAGCATAGCAGTACTTCAATGCTAGATTACCTGATTCAACATGTTCAACTCTTACTATGCTACAAATTTGGGGTTTCGGAGTTGAAACTGAAATTTTAAATAGTATTTTCCTCTCATGTATGAATGATCTAGAATGGACCATAGCCTGCTTACTTATACAAAAGCTACTGAAGGCTATTCACCTGTGAAATCTAATGTGGAGTACAAGCTTGTATGTATTGTAAGTGATATTTGTATCAATCATGCATAGCTTTGCTAGAAAGTAACTGCTTAATTCATAATAAAAATGGTTGTTTAGACATTAATATTTTCATAATGAAACAGCCTTCCTACAATATTGTGATATCCTATAAAGGAAATAATTATTTGTGGGTAAATTCAACTGATTTTTTAGTTAAGCCCACGCAAAACTCAAACTAAACTAAAGGAGTCAATCCATAACACAAATACCAATGCATGGGACTGGTAGTTGAAAAGTTGGGCCTACGGTTCATGCAAATAAAACCTGGAGAAAATTAGACTGTTCATAATAATGCTTTCCCCAAATACACAAAAATATAACTCTAATTAAATACCTCCATGTTCTGCTCTTTCTTGCTTCTTCCTGGCCCTCTCAATCTTAGTTTTGTTGGTGAATTGCATGATTCAATGGTCATGGTATACGATACTCTGTGTGGCAGACATGGTTCATGCACACAAACACTCAGAGTACAGGGGTTGTGATTGGCCATTTGCACTCAGGTCTCTAATAGCCGAGCTGTGATTGGTCACTTAAGGAGCAGATATGACATCATCACTGCAGGAAAGCTGTCTGCTAATTGTAGCAACTTTATATCAAAATTGTGAAAATATGCCCAAAATGTGCAAATGGGAACATTCACCATTGCTCTTAGATATATGTCCATTAATCATTTATGACAAAATTAAGTACTTCCCAGATATGGACCACGGAACTGAAGAATTTTGAGGCTCGGCCCACGGCCTATAATATCAAAGAGTATAAATACGAAGAGTGCTCAGTTCCGAAATAAAGCACGCGCATATATTGTGGTACATGTCGATCGGCCCAGAGAGAAAGGTTATAGTCTTTATCAAGATGTTTGTATTTATTATTTTCTTTATTTTTTCATTTTGTTTTGGTACATCGCTTTTGGTAAAGCCGTATAGGCATAATAATTGATATTGTCCCTTCAAATACAGTGCCATCACCAGCTTTTTTCAAGGGGAGGGGGGTGCCTTTTGGAAAAAAAAAGACAAAACTTACCAACTCCAATGTCTGGCAGTGGTGCTGGTGGCTCAGATATGAGCTGTTCGACACTACACAATAAGAACATGTCGCCCTTTTCAAAAGACAACCCCCCCCCCCCCCCCACCCGGCGACGCCCCCCCCCCAAAAAAGAAAAAATCCCTTTTTTTTTGGGTCGGGAGGGGGGGTGCGTTCGCACCCTCCGCACCCCCCCCCCCCCCCCCCCCCCGGCGACGCCCAGAAAATACAAACTTATGTCCCAAAACAGATAGGAATCAACTCTATCAACCAGGGAGGAGAGGGAGCTGGAGAGATGTTGTATTTTTGTATTTTTTTTTTAATTTGCTGTGAAATTTCTATTGATATTTATGTTATGGGGGGAAAGGCGTGGTCCAAACATGTTCCCTAATGTTAAGCTCTGTATGAGCAAACACTGCGATATCTGACGGGAATGTCGAGAAAAGTAATTTTAAAAAAGTAATGATAATAAAATGCTATCTTTATTTTTCTAAATCAGAATATTTCATTTCATATCATGATTATTGCAAATTAAAGGGATTATATAGACCTATAATGTAAATTTATTGGCCTTATTCTGTTAAAAGTCAAGACAGAAAAGGCTTATATAAATATAAAGATTAATTAAGAGTGACGTATCAAAGATTCTCCTATTGTTATTGGTGGTGTGTCCATGAATGCACGTGCCCCTACTACGTGCTAGCCAAAACCAAATCTGACATTTCTTAGTTACACATCGAATGAAAGGAAATTTGTGCCCCCCCCCCCACCCCCGGCACAGAAGGAACATGAACATGTGACAAGTCCTTTTTTTCCTTCCTTGTCCTAAAATTCAAAATAGAAGGCATATGATATTTTGTTCGTCAGGCGTGAGCCCCCTCCCCTTCCCCTGCATTCCTGGATACGCCACCAATATAAATAACTGACGTTGAGTTATTTTTGATATTCTGCTGTAGCAGTTTGAGACGGCAGGCGAAGAAAACAGTATAGGGGATTGCTCCGAAGCCCTCACCAGCGCAATAGCTAGGGCCTAATGGCTACTAATTGTATGATGAAAAGGGGAAAAACGGCCTCCGTATTTTGAATTGAATTAACTACTAACCAACAATAGCAACTGACGATATAATTCATTTATTACAAGTCCTGTTCTGTCTTACCCGCCCCAGCTCTATTTGTCTCCCCCCCCCCCCACAGGCTTTCATTTTCTCATACTCTCTTATTCTCTTATTCTCTCTTACAACCCATCTGTAAAAATGACTCCAATAGAAATGAGCACAAAATAATGATCTCTTATTGTTGTTGTTGTTTGTTTGTTGTTGTTTTTTTGTTCAGTCTTTACATTTAATGAGATCGACTGCCAACACAATGCAATCCCATTTTTCACATCCATGACAGAATAGTAGGGGTGGATCGGGGGGGGGGGGGTGAATCGGCTGCGGCTCCCTTTTTGATACCCCAACTGGTATACCTTAAGTACACAATAAAAATATAATTGCCTCCTTCATTGTGTACTTTTCCGGCTCTGTACCCCCTGTTTTACAAAATCCTGGATCCACCCCTGGAATAGGAATTATATTCTCTTGAACTACAAACTATAGGCATACGCGGGCTCTTGTCTAAAACGTAAATAAAACTGGAATGAGCACCATTAGTTTGGGAGCCCATGAGGCTAACAATGTCGGTCTATTAATCCTCCGAGAAAACTTATAAAAAGGCCCACCCCGCAAGACTGACGTGACAGTCTCATACCGGTGGCGGATTTAGGGGGGGGGAGGAGCAATCCTGGCCCGTGCCCCCATCTTTTGAAAGAAACTTATACATCATTTTGCCCCCTTTTAGAACTGATAACTTATTATTTATTTTTTATTTTTTATTTTTTGCTTTCAGAGAATTATGGAGGAATACTGGATCCCATAAAATCTGATAACCACCCACTGAGCGACTTTCGGAGGGCTTGCGAGAAGATAAAAATACGAATCTCCCTCTAAGCTGTTCCCCCGAAGTTGACAGCCCTGCATTTGTGTGCCCCCACCCCCCCCCCTTTTTTTTTTTTTTTTTTACTGTATTCGCCCCTGTCATGGACTGTCAGTGTCAGACTCATTTGGTTCAGAAGCCCCCTCCAACTACATTGTCCGTCTCTCGGGGCTGTCGGTCTCGTTGGCTGAAGCCAAACTAAACGGCGATCAGCAAACAAAAAACTTTGATGAGCCAAGTTTGAGGCAAGCAGACAGAGTTCCATCGGCAACGCCACAACCTCGATCGGAATCGCAGAGGGGTAGACCCTAGCTATGCCGCTAGGGCTATATAGACACCTTCTCCGTCACTATTCAGCTCAGCTATTCTACTTGCATAATCTAACATCTGTCATTTGGCTAGGCGTAATTGGGTGATAGAACATTGATTATATGAATTTATAAATTTTACACATTGAATTTTTCCTCTGGTCCGTTAGAAATATAATACTGGACTGGAATAATATAGTGAGTTTCTTCTTATCGGCTGGGCTGCGCTTGCCTTCGGGCGGACATACATCGTCTGCTAGTGCAAGATCTCATTGGATGTGGATCTCACGTGATGGACTACACGCCTATGTACACGCCCACCTTACGTCATCAATAACAACATACGGTTGAACGTGTGTAATACGACAACTTTTTTTTTTCTGGTCAAAAGCATGCATATTCCCGTTTATTTATGCGTAGTCTATTGGACTTATCGAGCCTTAAATATACCTTTTCAGAGCTTTAAATTTCATGTAAATCACATTTTTCATAATTTCAAATATATACTATATGAATTAAAATCATTTCAAAATCCCTGTTTTCATGTGTTAACCTATGGCAGCTGGAAGGCCAAAAGCATGCATATTCCCGTTTATTCATGCGGGGTCTACTGGACTCATCGAGCCTTAAATATACCTTTTCAGAGATTTAAATTTCATGTAAATCACATTTTTCATAATTTCAAATAATTATATACTAGATGAAATAAAATCATTTCAAAATCCCTGTTTTCATGTGTTAACCTATGGCAGCTAGAAGGCCAAAAGCATGCATATTCCAGTTTATTGACTCATCGAGCCTTAACTACACCTTTCAAGAGCTTTAAATTTCATGTAAATCACATTTCTTATATTTTCAAATAAAAACAAAGGGATTTATAATCATATTCCTTGTTTTCACGTGTATTGCAGCCGAGACTTTTTTCGTCAAAAGCATGCATATTCCCGTTTATATATGCGGGGTCTATTGGACTCATCGAACCATAATTATATCTTTTCAGAGCTGTAAAGTTTATGTAAATCACATTTCTCATAACTTCAAATAAATATCATGGGAATTTAAATCATTTCAAAATCCCTGTTTTCATGTGTTAACCTATGGCAGCTAGAAGGCCAAAAGCATGCATATTCCAGTTTATTCATGCAGGGTCTACTGGACTCATCGAGCCTTAACTACACCTTTCAAGAGCTTTAAATTTCATGTAAATCACATTTCTTATATTTTCAAATAAAAACTATGGGAATTATAATCATCCTAAAATTCCTTGTTTTCGCGTGTAAACCTATGGCAGGCGAGACTTCTTTTTGGTCAAAAGCATGCATATTCCCGTTTATATATGCGGGTTCTATTGGACTCATCGAGCCTTAATTATACCTTTCCAGAGATTTAAATTTCATGTAAATCACATTTCTCATAATTTCAAATAAATATTATGGGAATTTAAATCATTTCAAAATCCCTGTTTTTGCGAGTTAACCTATGGCAGCTGGAAGGCCAAAAGCATGCATATTCCCGTTTATTCATGCGGTGTCTCTTCCACTTTTTGAGCTATCATTAATCATTTTCAGAGTCTCAAATTACATGTAAGCCAAATTTACAATAAATTCAAGGTAATACTAGGGGAGCTATAATCATTCTTAAATTCCCTGTTTTCACGTGTTAACCCTATGGCAGATGACTCTGTCAAAAAGCAGGCATGATCCCGGGGATTCATAGTGGCATTTATTGACAATAAAGGTTCAAGAAATGTTTTTTGAACTATCCATCCTTTCTCTCGTGCAGAAATCAGATTTAAAAAAGATAGAGTAAGATGTGAAATATCAAGAAAAAATGTGATATCTTTTCACGTGTTATACCTATGGCGAACGTATTTTCCCCCGAGTCTTTTTAACACAGCAATTTACGCCTGCCAAATGTACTACGGAAGTAGGTGAGAGTAATCTGTCTTGATACTATTAAAAGTCTTTGGTAATATTGCTTAAAAGTCCGTCATGATACATTACAAATACATAAACCTGCATGCCAGACTTTTTATGCTTCCGCCTACCATGCCTACCGACCATGATGCCGGAGGCATTATGTTTTCAGGTTGTCCGTCCGTCCTTCCGTTCCGCTTTCTCGCTAACGTGATATCATAGGAAGACGATTTCATTAGATTTGGGGGTATGTTGGTCAAAGGTCAAAGGTCATAGAGGACATTTTAAAGAAATTTTAGGTTTTTAGCCTCGAACGATTTGAGCCATTAACTGAAAACTTGGTAATATTATGCGTCACATAGAAAGAAGAACTTATTAGATTTGGAGTTTTGAAGGTCAAAGGTCAAAGGTCACAGAGGTCAATAAAATAATAATAATAATAATAGTAATAATAATAATAATAATAATAATAATAATAATGATAATAATAATAATTTTGTACTTATATAACGCTCAAATATGCCTGAAAGAGGAACCCTAGGCGCACAATAAATGAAAAGCATAACAAATGCTAAAATCAATGAAAACTATGATAAAGAATGGACAAACAATATGCACGAAATTTAAGATTTGTTAGTTTAATTGTCACCATATCTCTATTTTTCTCCTCGCGACTATGAGGAGACAAAGTGATAAGACTTTGGGGTTGTTAGGACAAAGAGCAAAGGTCAAAGAGGTCAATTAATATATAATTATATGTTTTTAATTCTGTTTATTACAATATTTCAAGAGCAGTTTGAGCCATTAAGGCGGAGGCATATAGGAGACGCCATCGCATTCATCTTGTTTTTATTTATATATTTCCTTATATTCACGTGTCTTCTTGTCACCATGGTCAAATTCTTGTCTTGTGAAGATGTATGTCATATGCCATTCGCGTAACCCTTTGCTATATCATCTTCCTCTTCTTCCCTCTCTTTCTCTATCTCTGACAATCCCTTCCCGCCTTCCCCTATATATATTTTCTTTCTCTCTTTTCCCCCTTTTCATTCCTATCGTCTTGTGATGTAAAAAAATCTCCCTTGCCCCCCTATAAACCGTCACCCTTGTTTCTCAACAAACAAACAAACAAACGAAACAGAAAAAAAGGTCTCCCCACCTTTTTTTAGGCAGGGGAGGGGGCCCAGGCCCCCGACCCCTGGATCCGCCCCTGCCTATGTTGTATATATATATATATATATATATATATATATATATATATATATATATATATTGTTATGCTCTTGTTTGTTTTTATTTCCATAATCAGTGACATAAATAATATACATAATATAAATCATGATTTACATACGGCGGATAGCCCATTTTAGCCGTAATAAAAAAATACAGCTGTTCTTCCATGGGGTCCTTGATAACAATGATATGTACAAATATTACAATTCTTGGAAAAAAGACTTACAAAGTCTTCTTGAATACATAAAATTATATTGTACAAAACGAAACAAAAAAAAAACAACAACAATGTATTGAATATGCATGATAAAATTGATATCATTTAAAAATACAGTTCTTTTCGATTATATTTGCAGTACATATTCAATATTTTATAAGGGAGAGAGAACCATACAATCCCTATAAACAAAACCAAAAAATAAAAAAATAGAAGGAAAGAGAGAGATGAAAACTTCCTAGTGCACAGTTCTATACTTTGAAATAATTTTATAAACTGGATTTAAAATTTTGTATTGTAAAAGCACTACGAGTATTTGATGCCAATTTGTTGTATAATGAAGCTCCTCTGTAGTAGAATGTTCTTTTACAGTTATTGGTTCTCGGTTTTGGGAGACTGAAGTTACCTATAGAACGAAGAAAATACATGTCTGGTTTAATAGGAATAGGGCGTTTTATATATAAAGGTACAAGATCATTTAAAATTTTGAACATCATAATATGCATATGTTCTTCTTGATGGACAATCAATTTCTTCCATTTTAAAATGTCATGAATATGAGAAGTAGAGGTATGGGAATATGGATTTATCTTTAATATGATTCTACCTGCTCTGTTCTGAAGTTTTTGTAACAAATCTAAATATCTCTTAGGGGCAGACTGCCAAATTATATCTGAGTAGTCAGAATGGGGAAGAATAATAGAAGAATATACAATTTTTAAAATAATTTCATTAACAAAATACCTCAGTCTTCCAAGAAAACCTATCATTTTGCCTATTTTTGAGCACATTTTTTCAACTTGGTTATTCCATTTAAGCTCTTTATCAATAAAAACACCAAGATATTTGACAGTGTCTACGTTCTTAATTTTTGAATTATGAATTTTAAAACCTAAATCACTGTGCCTTGCTAACATCTGTCTCGTTCCAAATAACATATCTACAGTTTTTGTACAATTTAATTTCAATTTATTTTTGTTCATCCACTGGATTACTTTGGCGAGTTCGTCATTTAAAACTGTTTAGACGACTTTCGGATCTTTATCAGAAAAATATAAAACGGTATCATCTGCATATAAATGAAATGAACATTTATCAAATAAAGAAACTAAATCATGAATAAATATTACAAAGAGAATTGGCCCGATCAAGCTCCCCTGGGGCACTCCGTTATTAACCGAGTATTCTTCTGAAAACACATTATTAATAAAAGTTGTAATTTTCCTATTTGATAGATAACTTGTAAACCAGTCTAGAGATTTTCCAACTATACCTAGCCGTGAGAGTTTAAACAGAAGTAGCTCGTGGTTAACCATATCGAAAGCTTTTTGTAAATCTATAAATATCGCCCCGGTGTATTGCCCATTATCCATGGCTTGGAGCTGTCGTCAGTTACTTTCATTAATGCTGTTGTGGTTGAGTGCTTTGCCCTAAATCCGGATTACTCTGGGAGTAATACTTTATTTATGTCAATGAACTTATTTAGCTGATTTAGGACAATTTTTTTCAAGGACTTTTGAGATACATGGAAGAAGGGAAATTGGTGTATAGTTATCAGGATTTGATTTGTCACCTATTTTATGTAAAGGAAATATTTTGGCTATCTTCCATGAGGCTGGTACTTTTCCGTCTAGGATTGACTCATGAATCAAGTATGTTATAGATCCAATTAATTCGTTTGCAATGACAATAAAATCCTGCTGCAAATGATATAAGTTCTTCATAATAATCAAAATTTTCATTTTAAGAATTAGGAGGTCTATACCAATTAATAAATATAAAAGGCTGTGTATTCTTTAATTTGATAATAATAGGTATAGCCTCGAGATGGGAAAGAGAGTCGTGCTCTAATACTGTATAAATGAGACTTTCATGTATATAAATAGCTACTCCACCTCCAGATCTGTTTCTATCTATTCTGGCTATTACATAATGGGGTATTTCAATTTCAGTATTTCTGATGCTATTATCCAGTCTAGTTTCATTGAGTGCAAAAATGTGGATTTGATTTTTCGTGACAATATATCGCAATTCATCAATATTTTTTTAATAAACTGGCAATGTTTAGATGAACAAATCTCAGTCCCATAATTGATAGTTCTGTATATATACAAGAGCTATCTTTATGAACTTTCTGATTAAAATTTGAAATATCCTCAAGTGGATTTGCTATAACTTCGATTGATTCTGTATCAATAGAATTTTCAACATAAAATGGTAATATTTTCATAATACATTTCGGACATTTCCAATCAAGAAATAATTCAGATATGTCATTATACCCTTTAATAGGAATACTTGCGCATGAGATATGAACCCAAGCATTACATGAAGTACAAAGCAGTGCTTTATGGTTGACTTTAACATCGGTATTGCATAATACACATGGGAAATTATAATTCATCGCTAGACCCTATATACACAAACAGAAAATAGAACATCAAATATGAATCAAAGTAACAACAATACCAAGACAAAACTAAATGCTAAAAACAGAGAAAGAAAAAAAAAGTCAGTATCGTATGACCACAAAAGTGAAAACCCGAAACTGCAGCGGCAGCCATTCTCAATCATTGCAATGCATTGAATTCACATAATACAGAAAATAATTATTACAATGAAAATATACACAACTTCAGAATTGTCGAAGTTGTTTCTCAAAATTTCAACATTTCAAGAGTATTGTCATAATTTCAGCATAGAATATCAAATGAAAAATATAGCTACATAACGTACTACTTTCAGTAGACATGCTCACCCAAATCATGAATGTCCAAAGTGTTAAACTTTGTATAAAAAGATTTTGTTAAAGGTCAAATTTATCGACATAAATGGAAGTGCAAGATAAATAAAATGTAGAAACTAAGTCCATGATTCATGAACCATTGAAATGGCTGTGATAATACTCTTAGGAAATGGAGTTGCAATTCCTATAGATCTTAAGTTAACAAAGAACAAAATGACAGAGGAGTCTATTCATTATGAACTCACCAAGTATTTTAAGGGAGTATATACAAACAGCCACTGGCTACTAGTATTCAATTCTCCCTATCGCATATAGCCGATATCAGCCGATATCAGCCGATATCAGCTCCCGATGCCGATATCGGGGACAACGATGTTGTCACATATATTTCCGGTTCTAGTTTATAGCTATAGTGAGCATACACTGATATTTCCTTGCTTTTTGCTTGCGTGATTGTTCTGCTGAAAACACGTTTTGCATCTTTGGCTCAACATCCCGCATTGGGTGGCTTCACAGAAGAATCCCATTTAAATATCAACTGTATAAAAACACGATTATTTGCTAGATTAGGAACAAAAGGCAGTTTTTGCTAGGCTGACCACGTCTTCTAACACATTGTCAATGACGCTCCGGCCGGACCCGGAAGCTCAGTTGCCAGCAATCACAGGCCCAAAAATTAGAGCGCCGCATGCGTTCGGATTCGGAGAGCTATATGCGATACGGAGAATTCCAAGTCTGTGCAAGTAGTGTCACTGACCGAGAATATCAAGAGTACTATTAGAGTGAAGAGCTAGTACCACTATAGAAACCTCTTCCTATAATACGATCATAATACGGTCATTACCGAAAAGTCCATTTAAAAGTGAATAGTCATTGTGTTAGAAAGCATCGTATTTTAAGCCTCAGTTATATAAGATAAAAGTATATACAAAGAAATCAATTAATCTGTAAGGCTTTAGGGCGCGGAGTTGCGCCTCTCAAATCTTGCTAAACCAGAGAACAAAGTGAAGAAAGAGTATAGTCATTATATCATGAAAAAGAGTATTATGAGGGAATGCACTGACACGCCTCAAAAAGACAATAAGCGTTTACATTTGGAATCTGTACAGGTAATGTCAATAACCACTAGTGCAGCAACATTACCCTTTTCTTGAACAAAGGGGGAAAAAAGTTTTATATATTCATGATATATAAGGTATATATTCATGATATATGAGATATATTGTAACATAAAATAATCACTCTACCTATCAATCTACATGATTGCTAACAGTATATATAATAATATTTTTAAAATAGAAAATGCAAGAAACATGACATAATAAAATATATATGATAGACATAGAGTAATGCAAAACAATGTCATATAAAATGAGGTCAGATTCAATTTGCAGAAAGTTTGTCTTTGAGTTTATCGACATGACTCACCCTCGTCAGAGTTACTCGCTGGTCGCTCGTCGTGATAACTTTTATCCGTCCATCTTGTGTCCATATACTTTTAAGTTGGTCCTTGTAGTTCTTCTTTACTGTCCAGAAGAGATCTGATCGCGCCTTGGTCAAATTCTCCTGAATGAAGTAGAATGGTGGGGCTTTCATTTCCCGTAGTTTCCTCCTACTCTGGTAGACGGCATTTCGCGTATTGTAGTTTTTCATGATTTCATGATTATCCCACGCGTCTTATCTGCCTTTGGTGTCCCGAGTCGATGCGACCTGTCGATATCACAATTTTCGATGGATACATCAAGTTTTTCCTTTCTCCCCTTCCTCCTCCTTCAGTCCATGAAATACTAGGCAGTTTCTTCTGGAGTACTGCTCTGCGTCATCACGCTGGTTTTCCAGATCTTCTACTTTCTTCTCGAGATCGCTGATCCCTTTGTCTTTCTCCCCTAATTCAAATCCATATGTTTCGGCTACTTTCTTGGTGATTGTGTCTGTAAGCTCATCGATAAGAGTTTGCTTTAACTTTGTCACCAGATTGTCGAGAAGTACATGATTCACTTCTAACGCCTTGCGGACTTTTTCACGGACATCCATGGACAAGTCCTCCGATCTCACAGCACCTCTCGTGAAAGGCATGCTTGGCAGATGACTCAGAAGTTATAGTACATGTATATATAATGAAACGTTCAAACAAACTCCATAAAATATCCGAGGAGAGTGTAAAATGCAAATAAATCTTCAGTATATTCTCATGTATAAAGATGTACAGTATCAGTCTGATATGCTGCTACGCTCCAGTGGAGCTTGTTGCCGGAGCTAACAAAAACACGTCCGCTTCCCAAAGTGGTCAAATCTTCTGTTCTCTCTAGATTAGTTTGTTATACCTCTGTTACTGATATTTATTGTTGAAATAAA
This sequence comes from Heliocidaris tuberculata, assembly GCA_025618425.1. NCBI lineage: Eukaryota > Metazoa > Echinodermata > Echinoidea > Camarodonta > Echinometridae > Heliocidaris > Heliocidaris tuberculata. The sequence continues at coordinate 72,119,247 of CM046832.1, read as the reverse complement.
ATCAAATAAAATGAACTTGAAACTAGATCAAATACAAGAACAGAAAACACACACTCGAGAAATGTAAGGGAGGGTGAATAATCAGTAGCCTCTAATTAGCTGTTTATTCGTTGCTGTCATTTATTTAAAAAGGCTCAGTTGATAACACGTTAGTGCACCTTCATATGCATGAATTTTTGAGCTACCATTTAAACTATACAACTATTGCATTTTCCTTCATATCAGTTTCATTTTCATTTTCATTAAAGTGAGATAAGTAAACTATACAAAAAACCTCTAAGCCATTATACAAGCATGATATCATCTGCAAAATGATCTTGCAAATAGTAAACATCGTAAAGAATGTTTAGGATTCGTGCTATATATCTATTCCTCTCTAAATAATATTATTTGTATACAGAAATCACTTCCTTACCTCAAACATTCTAAGGAAGAACTGTAATTACATTATAAGTAATACATACAGATAGCATATTGAAAACTGAAAAGTCAAGAATATATTTTCAGCATTACATGTAGATGAGTAGCTAGATATAATATATAAAACCGTGCTTAAAATTGATGCTGTGATCCTACACATATTTTTCCCCCCGTATGTTGTCCATGTTATCTTCCTCTCCTTACTTATTTTCTTTTATTTTCTTTTTTCATTTCAGTGATTAAGAAACAATCCAGGGTCCAGTAATATAAAACTTGTTTGATAATGACAACCACTTGCTGCTCATATCTCATCCTGATTGTCTCTCCATCTCTCTCGCTTTCTATGTGATTTTTATTTTGTGATTACACATTAGTCATAAGCAGAGAGCAGTCTAAAGAACAAAGAATGGAAAACCTTTTTTAAAGTTCTAAGACAAGGGTCTTTCTCAGTACTTGAAAAGCATATTCATCATTAATTTTCTTTTATCATGTCTACATTCTTCATGGGACTAAATATAAGTATCGTAAATTTCTCTTAAAAGTGTCAGAATTATTAGTATTTGTTGTTTCATATTGTACAAGGTGATATACATTGTGCTAAAAAAAAAAAAAAATCAAGAGTCTTTCCAAACTTATGAAGAGGTCAGTAGCGGGGTTTCAATGAATATATTTTTATCTATCGTGAAATATATTTTGTAAAAAAATTCGTTCTAGCGCTTGTTCCCATCCACTGGATTCCAAATTTCGTAGTAAATCTGAGAAGAACTCATGGTTTTACTCTTCCATAATCTTCTGTTGGGAACGACATAGTCATTTTCATCTAGGTTGTCAGTGGCAGGGGCTCCAAAAGATATTAGGACGATGTTACCCTCCTTTTCCTCATTAACAGCCCACTCTCGGCTGAAGTCGACCTAATCATCAAATCCTTCCTCAATCGTTAACTTTGTGGAGGCTTGATTTCATAAATTGTTGAATTTTGATATCTGTCTTGTATAATGATGTTCAGAAGGATGAATAAATAGCCAGGCATAGAAAGTTTTCAAATATATAATGCTATTATTAAGATATCTATGACTGAATACTCCCATTTACGAAAGCGTGTGGCCTTACGCTTTAGTCTAGCACTGAGCATGCTGAGTTTATTCGGGAAAATGAGTCTGGCATTTCCGGTCACTCGCATATGTTTACTTTTGTGAAGCACATGATGATTTTGAAGTGTTTTTTTTTTCCCCTGGGCTTCATTTTTACACCATATTACATACACTGAAAGCATGTAAGGCCAGGCAGCTCAGATTTTATCAAGCCTCTACAAAGTTACAAAATCACTTTAAGTTAGGAATAGGGTAGTTATTATCATCTATTTTACCTGTTGGTTTGGATGCAGGTTCAGTTTGGAATGATGTAGACCCCCTCTTCCTTATCCGCAACACTCTCAGAATGCCGACCTTCGATTAAATTACAGCCCATCTCCCTAGTCTTACAATACATTTCATCCGGAACGAGGTAATCGTTTTCATCTGTGGTATCAACAGATGTGATTCGAATAGCGTTGTGGAACGTGACGTTGGGAACCGTGTAACCGTACTCATCCTCATCTATTGATTTGGAGGCCATGACAACGTTACCCTCAGTACCCTCATCTCTAAGGTTAGGGAAGATGGAAAAGTCCGCAACATTGTTCTCCTGTAGGTTTCCTATTTACTCATAATCCTGAGCACTTGGTGAGGATTCCTTGAGAGGCAGGAAACTACTCGGATACGTCAAAGCGTTATCTTCAAACTCAGCATACACAGGATTTCGTGACATGGTTACAATTGTGCTCTCGTATTGGTGGTTTAGATGAATGTTAAATGCGGAGGAATTCTAATGGATTTCAACAAGACAAAGAGGTGCAAAATGATACAAAGAATTTAATTACTTGTCTTAAGACGTAAATCATGTCTTTCTTGTATAATATTCCGTGAATCATTTACACTATAATATATATATATATATATATATATAAATTTCTGATGTAAAACACTGTCGCCTTGGCTTTATCGCAAGATATATGTATTTCCAATGTTCCAATGTATTAGCAATCTAATTGTATTACATGTGCAATTCAAGGGGCCTGTCCCTAATCACCAACAACGATAAATATAGCTATGAAATCTGTCTCCTGAAATTCATATTGAAAGGGTTTTGGATCCAAGAAAAACGGTGCAGAAAGCTTATTAGCATAAATCGGCGAGCTATGCCGATATCCAAAACCTTTTCACGTAAACCTCAAGGATTGGTCCTTGATAAGGGAATGAATGCATTTAAATTAAATACCTACCCCATCGGTGGTACCAGAACAGTCTCCAGAGATGTTCACATTTGCTCTACCGCCTTTTGATCTCCAATTTTGTCTCCGTGGTATTGATATCACAAAGATAACTGTCGCAATAACAACCACTACTGAGAGACTCACAGCGAGTGCAACAATTACCATTTTGCTGGATTCACAATCATCATCACCTTCCTTGGTCGTCTTTTGCATTGGTTTCCCAGTTGTAGACATTGATGCTGCAGACTGAGACGTGGTCGATGTCTCTTTTGTCTGTGTAGCCGAGAATTTCGACGGTCCCGTGGCATTTAGTTTTGTCGTCATGTTTGTCAGTAAAGACTCATCTCTTTCTGATGATGGTACTGTTGAGGTGTTTACATTTTTCATTACTGTTAAAAAAGAGGGAGATTTTTTTTGTGGTCCAGATATAGGTTGCAGTTTTATTTATTGATTGATACTGGGTGGCCCATTCAACAACAGTTGGTCTCCCATGGGGCCCCAAAAACAAACATGATACAGAATGCATATATATGTACAGATAAAAGCATTCAAAATACAATAATACCGAGTAAAATATGAATTAAAACAGAAAATATGAAAAACAATAAAAAAATTGCAGAAGGTCGCCAACGTAGAATAATTGAAAATCATATATGGTAAAGTACAATGTCAAATAAAGGAGAAATGAAAATGATATTGAAATATATATATTTATATATATATATATATATATATATATATATATATATATATATTAGAAACTATTAATGAGTAATAAATGCTGAAGAAACGCTTATACTTCCATTTACTTCAGATGCCGTTTAAGGTTTGATTTTAACGAGACCAAAGTGGATAACTCTCGTATAGCGACCAGCAAATTATTCCACAAATGAGGGCATAAGTAATACAAAGAGTGTTTGCAGTACTCAGTGCGGCATTTAGGGATTACAAGATCATGTCTGGCGGATTGCCGCGTGTTTATATCATGCGTTTAACTTAGCTCTTGAAAATAATTTTCGTAGTAATTGGCAGAAAGGCCGTGAAAGCATTTATAAACAAATACGTACCGGAAATAATGTATTCGGTATTTGAAAGATAACCAATTCAGACTAGAGAACATTTCCTTAGATGGGGTGTACATATTGCACCTAAGGATCAGACGAGCTGCCCTCTTTTGAAGTTTAGTAATGCGGTCTACATGTATATTAAGACGATCTCCCCAAATCTCACAGCAGTAATCCATCTGTGTCTGTATTAGGCTTGCATATAATAACTTTAAAGTATCATTTTTCACGAAAGGACGAATTCTTTATAGCATCGCAAGACCAGCAAATGTTTTTTTTTTACATACAGAATCAACTTGTTCATGCCACAATAAATGTTTATCTATTATTACCCCGAGACATTTAAAACTTGTACATTGCTTAATTTCGACCTCATCGTAGGTAATGCAAATGTTATCATTAGTGCAAGAACTACATTTTTGTTTGAGTTTGAGTTTGAGTTTTTGTCAATAGAAAAGACTTCCATGTTGTTGGCGTTGGTGGAAATGTTTGTTTTTTTTTCTTTTAATTTTTATTGATAAGAATCAAGACAAATCATAAAATCAAAATATATACACGATTAGACAAAGCAGTAAAAAGAATTACAGTGTATGAGTATAATAAATCTACTAGTAGTTATCAGTATCACCTTTATAGCAATAAACGACCACAACCGAAGCCAACCTAAACATCGAACAATTATGCTGCCTTCGACATGATCGATGGATGATGGACATCCCAGGCCCCACGCGAATGTACAACACATTGAATATGACTATGTATATGCACCCGTAAGCATGGTAAGGAAGCACTCGCGTGAAGCCCGAAATGCCCGGCCACTTCATAAAATGTAGGGGAAGTTTACCATTTTTCCTTGCAGTATAATACTCAGTATCTTTGTTGATTTTAACAAAATTCTTTAGACCAACGAAATTAGGAACTTTGTTACTAAATTTGCAGATATACACATAATATTTATTTAAGAACAAGAAATAAATACGAAAGGAACCGATCACCCTGTATACCAAATATTTTGTCAAAGAGGGCCACTTGAACAATAGAGTTATCTTTTTGGTTTATGAAATACAGGAGTTCATCCCATCTTTGCTTTACTGTTGGGCAATCAGCAAAAATGTACAATTGCTTCTGGGTCTTTATTACAGAATGAGCACAAAGGTAAGTCATTTCTTTTAATTTTGAATAAGAAGGCGTTAAAGGCAATAGACCTGTGAAATTTTTTAAATAGAAAAATCTTAGACGACTATCCATCGAACATTTAAAATTCACCATATGGATTTTCTGCCAATTTGTGTTAGTAGGGGCTGAAGTATGTTCCTTCCTAGCCTCTAGCCGAGGCCTCTTGCTGCATTCCCCTGTAAACGGCTGCCAACGAGAATGACTGCCAACGAGACTACGAGGCGCGTCAGTGCCGAGGCCTCTACTCACTTGCCCCCTAATTAAATATGCAGTATTAAAATAAGGTAGTGATACGTCACAAATTGTATGCAGATTATATGCGATTTGCTGTCTTCACGCATTCTGACCTATGAGCTGCGTGTTTGGCGAAGAACTCGTCCATTATTTTAGAGGGAACTACTTTACGTAATAAAGTAATAAAAAACAAAAATCCCCCCTTTTTTTTTCATTTATCTGAACAAATATTCATACTTTTACATTACAAAATTATATTTCATAGCATTTTTGCCGAAAAATTATGGCTGTTATTGAGTCCCAATTTAAAAAAAAAAAAATATATATTTCTCCCTGCGTAGGAGCAACTGTAATTGTAATCACTGTATATGTATTATACCTTTGTGCATGTTTACTCGCGTGGACGTGTGCATGTGTTGAGTCGATCAGCTGATTTGAGGAAAGTTAATTGTTTGATTTTGCAATTTCGAGTGAAAATATGGGATGAAATCATGGATGACACTCCAACCAAACGCGTGGTACCGCATTGGAAAGAAAATAAAGGTAAATTAGCCCGTCACAGAGGACCAAGGACTTCTGTGATTTGCAATCGCGATTTAGTGACCATGCGAAAGTATACATGCGTAAAAGAATCATTTGCAAAGCAACTTAAAGTATTAGCGGTGAGCACCCGGTTACTGCGCCCAGCGCAGCGGGGCTTGTTTCGTCCGAGATGGTGGGGCCTGTCCGCAGGAAATCGGTACATAGCTAGAGGAAGAGCTTGATACATGGCACTCTTTCCATAGCCGGTGGGAAGATTTAGAAAAACGTCTCTCCCATTCAATTCACTCGTAATGGCTTCAACTTGTAAATCCTTGAAATGTGGTATTTTGAGCTTTTTCGCAGCAAATTCAAGGCTTCTGGTCAACCTTTCTTCGCGACAAGTCTCCGCCATGATGACACGATGTGTTATGAATATTTAATATGGAAGGCAAAAGTCTGGTAACTGACTGGTGAATCTAAAAAATTAATATTAGTTGTAGGAGTCTGTCCCGCTCACTGATTGGGGGAAGGAGAGATAGGTGGGAGTACCACAGTGTCAATCAAAAGTTTTTCGCATATTAAGATCTACCGCTCCGGTAGATGTTTTTCAATTAAAAAAAAAAAGAATTGTTGTTGTTAGTGTTAAGTACAACGGGCAAGTGAGTAGAGGCCTCGGCGCTGACGCGTCTCGTAGTCTCGTTGGCAGCTATTCTCGTTGGCAGCCGTTTACAGGGGATTGCAGCAAGAGGCCTCGGCTAGAGGCTAGTTCCTTCCAAAATGATATAAAACTTTCTGGATGGCAGACATCAACAAAGAGGGAATAGGAATATCTAGTAATTATCCTAGTTTGTAACAGTTTCTTCGGAATTTCTTGATGAATGTCAAGCTCAATACATGTAGTATTTGTCCCTTGTAACCATGGAATGGGAATATTCTTTAACAAAAAGTTATATTTCCGCTATCCATTTTGGGGGATATCAAAATCTAAAACTAACTCTTCAAAAAGTTTACAATCTTGGAGGGGCAGGTTAAGGAGGTCACTGATAAAAACTATACCTTTGTTAAACCAATCTTCATTTAAAAAAGGGCTTTGACTGGGATCTTATATTCTTGTTAAACCAAATACACTGAGAAGGCCCCAAATACAAGTAGTCATTGCTAAATTGTTTTCTACACATTTTATCTCTAAAAATATACCATGTTCTCAAGGAATCTGCAAGTTGAGTACACTTCATGTTATCTAAAATGGTTTCAGGGGCATGGGTTTTTTTCCATAAAATATCTCTCCTAATATTGAATTTTTCCAAGGCTGAAATCTCAATTGACTTCCATATACTATCATAGTTGTCATCTAGTAGCAATTTCACACATGTCATCTTTTGAGCCAATGAGAAGGCATATGGATCAATCATTCGAAGACCACTATTGGCAAAACCTTTACTAAAATAAATTTTCTTTACTCTATCTTTCCCACCATTCCAAATGAATTTGTAAAAAAGTGAATTAAGTTCTTTGAAAAATTTGGTTGGAATTTTGATCCTATTAAATACTTCGTTAAAAAATTGGGGTCATCCTCATTTGGAGCTTAGATATTACAGAGTATCAGTTCGAAGCCATTAATAGTAACAGAACAAATTAAATATCGACCATTTGGGTCACTATATAATACCTGTAATAAAGGGGACAGATGTTTACAGATGTTTACGAATCAAAATCAACACCCCTACTATTCGATAAGAAATTAGAGAACCAAAAATGTTCACCCCATTGTAGATTCCAAATTTTTCATCATTAGATGAAGAGTGTGTTTCCTGAAGGTAAATAATGTCACTGGCAATGGTACGAATATACTGAAAAATTTTCCTTCTTTTAACAAATATTGAATTCCACGACAACTGAAAGTATATGAATTTACATACATGGTTCTGTAAACTAGGATAACACTGTACATGTACCTAACATGAGAGTTCATAATAGTATCATCACAGGCATTTGGGTAAAAGATATTCTCCAAAAAGATTTTTTTTTTGCTTGAAAAGTCAGATAACACAAATTATGTACTGCTTTGTCAGAAAAAAGAATTGCACAATTAAAAATTACAAAAAAAAACAAACAGGCTTGTTACATCAGGACAATAAAAATGAAAGGACACAAATTTGCAGATGGATAACAAGACTTCAAATCACAAACAGTCCTGAAAATACAAACGGACGAGCAAAGGATCACGTGCAGTAAAAAGAGAAGAGAACACAAATATTTCGAGGCAGAGTCCACTAGCTCCGAACTTGGGGATTTAATATGAACAAAAGTTTTGATTTGTTCAACTTTTGTTGTTTTGTTTTTCTTATTTTTTTCTACTTTTCTGACAAAACATAAAACGCTATTCATATACATGTTACAAAAGTTTTGATTTGTTCAACTTTTGTTGTTTTGTTTTTCTTATTTAAAAAGTTTTTTCTCTACTTTTCTAACAAAACATAAAACGCTATTCATATACATGTACATGTCAGGTAAGTATAAAATGTTATCAAGATCGTATTCCTCCAATTCCTCTAAATAAAATAAAACGCAGTTGATAGAAACACAACAGTTCTTGTAGCTATCTGGAAGCATTAAATCCGCGCAGATCAACAATTTAAAGGAAAAATCTTGTTAAAGTTCTACTATTCAGTCTTCATCAGCCTGTCAGTCTGTGCTTTAAAAAAAATAAGTCTTTAGTTCTATCCTTGTGTAAGAGAAAATGGACACTATTCCAAGCTGTGATAACTCCTTGACTAGTCTATGCAATCAACATCTTCTGTTCACGGGGGAGAACCGTTGGATGGCACCTGTGCAGCTTCCTGGACAGCAGGGGTATTAAAGGGCAATCCAACCTTGGTAATAAGATGATTTGTGTGAAAGCATAAAAAATAAGAAAAACAAGATGGTGAAAGTTTGAAAGAAATCAGACAAGGACTAAGAAAGTTATGGATGTTTGAAAAATGAGATCACTACATCTATGCAAATCTCAAATTGGCAATTTGGTGAGTCGATTGTGACATTTTTGTGGACAACTCTCCCATGTGTCATACACAAAATATCATTAATTTGCGGTTTTCTTCGAGGCGCTTTTATCGTGGGGGCAGTACTCAAAATATATTGGAGATAGCATATTGTTATAGGTCCTCATGAAAGAAAAAGATCCTACTGAGTAATACATTTTGAAAAAAGTGACATTTTAATCATTTTGTGTGTTGGAGCGAATGGGGGAGTTGTCCACAGCTACATCACAGTGACATTACCTATTTGGCCAATATTTGAAATTCCCATATGTAAAGTGATTACAACTTTCAAAAATTCATAACTTTCTTAGTGATTGTCCGATTTCGTTCAAACTTTCACCAATCTGCTTCTCTGATTTTTCCTCTTTCTTTCAAAGCAACTTGCTATTAAGGTTGGATTTTCCCTTTAACAGCATTCTGCTCCATCGGAAATTGGGCTTTGGCCGCTTCAGGTTCCACTACAACCACACTTCCGGACTGATTCCTGTAGCAGATGCGTGCAGGGTACGAGAAGAAAGGTTTCTTTCATTGAGCTTTCAATGCAGAAATATGTGGCATCCGCTTCTTTCTCAGCTGGAGCACCCTTTTGCTGAGGTCTTCAGCAACAAACACCTTAGAGCTGGACTTTTTGTAGGCTCCCTTACACTGTTTCAGCTTGTCAATACACAGCTTCCTCACTCTCTCCTTCGCAACAAATGTGGCAAAGCCCACATGAATGATACGAGGTTTGGAACTTTTTCCTGTGGGGCGAGAGGGAAGAAATGTAGGGGTACGGTGTGCCCTTTCAGATCAGATTTCTCCACACCCACAAACAAAAGGAACTCCGAGACAGTTTTCACACAATCTTCCATCTCTTTCTCTTCTTCGATGCCGAAAAGAACTAAGTTCTTAAGGCGTCCCCTATTTTCAATGTCATCAAGTTTGTCACACAGCGATTCATTCTCCTTTCTCAAAGTGTTAATTTCTTTCTTCATTAAGTCCACTTCATGATCAATAGATTTTATTTTGTCATCGTGGATATTGAACTTACTCTGCATTTGAGAGAAGCAAGTGAATTTGTTGTCCAAGTCCCGTTGAAATTCGCGAAACCACAGAGGTGCAGAGCTTCCGAAACAACCTCCGAGAAGAGAGTTTTTTTCGACATGGGCGCCGTCATTGTGACCTCACCGTGACCTTTCACCTCAGAAAACGGTTTGACGATGGCGAGCAACTCAGTTTTTGTTTCTTCATATCTGGTGATGAGTCCGAGGACAAATCTCTTTGGTGATCCATTAGTCCAGAAGAGGCTATAAAGAGTACTGATCCCGATGATTTAAGTCCCTCCAGTTATTATCTCCAGAAATAGGTGGAATTAAGCCTCGAATTGAGAGATTGAATTCAGGCCTACATGCTGGTTACTGCACGAAGGGCGCCCTACGTTGGTGGAAATGTTGATGAACCACAAGCCGTTGTCTTTTTCACAGCCTTGTGGGATTGAGAAGTAGCATTTGAAAATGTTTTTATTTGCGTGGAATCCGTTTGTACCTGCCTATTGATAGATATCGCTAGATTTGGATTGGTTTTCATTGTCTTTGTTGTCGTGATGTCACACACAACATATTAGCTATGTGGACATTTAAGATTGCCATATCTGCGATCGTAGTCTCGAATCGCATACAGTGTTTTAAAAACATCACCTTTATCGTAGAAGCTTTGAACTGAAATCCCAAGAGTTGAATTGTAGACGTACTGATAGCGAGAAATTGCGTGAAGGAAATCCATTGCTTAGGGTGATATAGTTACTAGATCTGGTTGACAATGGGTTTTTTTTTTCCAAATTTTAGTTTTTGCTATATATTTCATTTTCTGTCTTTAACTGATTGATGTATTTACGTGTATTCGAGCATTTGAAAGAGAGGCGTTTTGAAACCGATGAGAAGTGGACTTAACAATGGAGAAGCAGGGGACAAAAGAATTAAGATGGATTGGTTAGTGCTCTATTCATGACAGTAACCACTTGCCTACGCAAAGAAGAGATCGAAAGTATCTCGCGTTTATTCTTAATGTATGATGTATGAAACATACCTTCACAAATTTTGGGGATTTATTATTGTCATGTGTATCCAGGTGAATGGTGAAAAATATCTATATTAAAAGAATCCTATTTGCAATAGAATCATCGCGGAGATTTTTAATTTCACCGAGTAGGCCTTAATGGGGTATCAAGAAATTGATAAACAGAGAGGGGGACGTCATGTAACTGGACTGTCGAAGGTAGACCCACTGAAATAACTTTTCTTGGCCTATAATGTAGGGGGGGGGGGGGGATACGCCGGCTTCACTCTACACAATGAACACAGCTGCTATACTGTATAAAAGCTAAGATATGTAATATACGATGATGCTGATAATTACGACTGATGAAGCTCCGCTGATTTACCGTCACCGTGGGATGTATTATTCCTGTTCCAATTTTATTATGTGTAGAAAAGTATCAGGGCAAATGAAGATTCTGAAGTCTTAAAATCTCTGTCGTGGTCAAATTTTCGGACTGTGGATCAAATGCTTCTATTCATAACTGAAGCAAATAGCTATGACTACAATGAGTACATAAATCAATTAAATCAAAATCATCATTTTAGAATTACGAAGAGATTAAAGGAATGTCATACCTAACCCCCCCCCCCCCCCCCCGTTCACGAATAAGGGCCAGAAAAGGATTTTTTCCTGGATCATCATTGGCGCGGATGCACCCCCCCCCCCCCCCCGAAGCCAAGGTCCAGAAAAACCTCCGGGCACAAATGTTCTGTGATAAGGAAGGCATTTTCCCCTCTCGACCCAGGTAATGTAAATGAGGACATTGTTTTGTGACCGCGCATCAACTCGCTCCCAACGGAAGTAAATTTCGAGAAAAACACAATCATCGTTGTTTGACTACACGAACGAACAAACTAATAAGTTACGGTCGGGACATCGCCGTCCATTGTTAATAGAGATTGCTTATTACTTTAGCAATCCAAACTAAAAAGTTTAGAAATTTTACTAAATAATTATGTGTTTGCACCCTTCTGCCGGGCACACGTACTACTAGGAAGAAATACAGTGAGCGCACACTGATCACATTGAGCATACATTGGGATTGATATGTGCCCATGTTTTATTCTTGTTAACTCGATACAGTAGTGTCAACGCAGGTGAATAGCGTGGGCGTTACTAGGTATTTGGCATTTCTCTCTCTCTCTCTCTCTGTCTCTCTGTCTCTCTCTGTTTTTAAGCGGGATCCAGGGGTGCAGTGTATTAGTGAAAATTTATCCCCTCATCCTGTTTTCATACCCATTTCCCACTCCTCAATTTCTCTATCTATCTCTTTCTCTTTCTCTTTCATCCTTTTTTACCATTTGATAGGGGGCATTTGCCCTCTCGTGCCCCTTCCCATCGAAGCTACGCCACTGGGTGAAATGATCAAGAGTGGTTCATAAGTACAGTGTTGACAACCTTCAAATGGATCTAGAATAATGGGAAGATGATAAGTGGTCATTAGAAAACAGGTTTACAAACAGCCCTTCCTTTCACTTTCATTTTCTGTATGATTTTACGGCGGTAAAGTGTCTCCCTCAGAATTTGACTTTGCTATGTAGTTACTATGATCCTCATTCCCAAAATATTATTTTTTATGTTGATAAACTTTCAGTATACTTCAAAATGAATATTTCATTACAAATTGTAGGTTCTTCTCTTTTTTCAATTTCAAAAAAGTATTTTTATTATCTGATGGAATTTACCACAACCTTATCAAGAGTTTAGAACCGTAACGTGCAGAAAATGTGAACACAATCTAGGTTAGGATTATTGAAGAAGGGCCCATAAAAATATGAAATAGTAGTAGATGCTTGCCCCAATATATCACGCCATTGGGCGATAAACACAAACAACTTCTCATAGTTGTGATAGTGTAGTAAAAAGTTGTTTAAATCACATCAATACTCATTATCAAACTAGAAAAGATGGTTCATATTACCCTATTTTAGTTTCGAAACAACTCGTTGCAGAAAGTGAGAATGACTTATCACACGAAATCATTTAACAATATTCTCATCAACCTTTATCATGTTAATCAAGCAAAATGAGACGCCCAATCGAACAATCAAAGTCTTATTGAGAGTATTGGTATAATGAAATTTTTGTTTCGATCGCAGCTTTACATGCTATTGTTATCCCTTCCTCTTCCTTTTCAATTTGGCCTATCAAGCCGCCTTCTGAAAAAAAATACCTATATATTGGGTTCAATTACATTTCGTAGTCAAGTGCCTCGTTCTATTTGATAAGAATTTTTACGGTTAAGAGCTGCTGCCACCTTTTGCGATGCAATTGTCGAATCATGATTGCAGTGATTACTTTCAGAGGAGAAAGTTCTCAATAGTGATATACATGTACAGTGTGTATCAAACAAAATTGTTCACCTGTCAAATTCATGTGGCTTAGGAGAGTGTGGAGGATGGGTTAGACTTTATATGGGAGACCGTGGTCATTTTCGGTGTGGATGACTGGTTAGATTGTGAATGGGAGGCCCTGGTCATTCTCTGTGTGGATGATAGGTTAGACTATGTATGGGAGACCGTGGTCATTCTCTGTGCGGATAATGGATTAGACTGTGTGTGGGAGACCATGGACATTTCTGCCTGGATGACGGTTATACTTTGCGTGGGAGACCTTGGACGTTTTCTGTGTGGATTGTGCATGGGAGACAGTGGTCATTTTCAAGTGTGGATGATGGGTTACATTGTGTATGGGATACCGTGGTTATTTTCTGTGCATATCGAAACCTTACCCCGTATTTTGTTCACTGTAAAATATGCTTTAGTTGACAGATGAGCCTGTAGATCTGTAGACCTGTAGATTCGCGCGATACCAATTAATTCGTACTGTAAAATCTATGTGACCTATATGCAGCTGGAGAGACACAAAGTTTGACAAACCGTTCTTAAATCTTAAAAATTTCAGCTTTCTTTTTCAAAATTCCCTAAGTGGATCAAAATTTCAGTCGTAAGGTATACAATAATAATTATACTAGGTGTTACAAAAAACATTTCCCACTTTGATCCTTAATAGTTCGAAAACTATACATCATATAACACTGTCATTGATATGAGTAATAGCTGAATAGTGTACAATTTAGTTGGAGGTGATTTGAATATGAAAGCATAAATAAGTTTCATTAAATCCATGATCAATTTTAAAGTTAGGTTCCAGATTTTGGTCAAATTTTAACCCTCTGTACAAAACTTGAACTTTACACAGGAACCAATGATGTGTATGTGAGTGTGTGCTTACAATGACCCTGAACAGTGGACATGAATACCACCTTTTCAGAGCTCTGCTGACCAGGCTTCTGGTCTCTTGCTCCAAGGCACATGAATGCTTTATTTATAATTCATGATGGATTGCCCTGGGCACTGCTAGTCTGAATTCATGGTAAAGGGTAAAATGCATGCACATGAAAAAAGTAAGCTCATGAATAAATAATAAAGCATTCAAACCCTGGCCATTGTCCAGGGCCATTGTCTGGGTGTTAACCACACACTCCCATACACACCAATTGACCCCTGTGCAAAGTTAAAGTTTTGTACAGAGGGTTGAAAATAGAGCAAACAAAATTGTACACTATTCAGCTATTGTTCATATCAATATAGTTTTTGAACTATTAAGGGTCAAAAGTGGGAAATGTTTTTTGTAACACCTAGTATTAACATTACTACTCAACCGATAAATGTGTCAAATTTGCCTCAAATCTCCAGAGAAGTGAGCCTCCGTGTTCACAGTTACAAACTTTGAGGACGTGTAGCTCCTAGCAACACATACATTTTGTATGGCCGGATTTGCCACCTTTGCCTCGCGCGGATCTCCTTAATTTTTGGCAGTTTTGTAACGATATCTTTTATTGGACATTAGAAGAAAAAAAAAAGACGGTGATTTTTTTTAAACCAATTAGAATGATGTTGACATCTTTAGAATCCTTGGAATTTTTACGTCTGGATTTTTTTCCACCAGCTGTATAGCCTAATTTGGCGCGAAGTTATGACAGTCGGCAGTTAAGCGAAGCTGAGAAAAACGCGCATTTACATACAAGAATGAGACAAACTTGAAAAAAGTATTTCAAAGGTGCATTTTGTTCGAAAGTATTGAATATTGCTTATAATTGTATGAAAGAGAATTAAGAATTCAAAATTCAGTAATCCATTTCTACCAGCGAAATTGAGCAAGTAGGTAAAAACTTATGGCGAAAAGAGTTCTGAAAATCCACAGTTTTGAGCTCGTTTTCCATACAAACTGACTGGTTTTGAGGCCGTGCGAAAAAATGAAAAATCGCGTTTCCAGCCACTAAAAAAAAAAAAAAAAAAAAAAGGCGAGAGCTAAAAAGCGGAGGAAGTGAGGGTTTATAGTCTTTTTATTATCATAACAACGAAAGCAATAACAACAATAATAATAATGATGATAATAATAATAATAATAATCATTATAAAAGTTATAATTAATATTATTATAATTATAATGATTAGTACTTAACAATTGTAAGAAATCGAATTGTATATTCCGATGTAAATGTCAGCCATCATTTTGTGCTTTTAAACATAGTCCTGATGAAGATCATTGATCGAAAGCTTGCAAATAAAGGACAATAAAAGCTACGACCGTCTCATAGTGACATTTCTTTCATTATACCTTCCACTAAAACAACTATGAGTGACCACCAGCGTTGTGTTCGAGGAACATTTCTTACCATATATATATATATATATATATATATATACAAATATTTTGTTTGAAATGAAATATAACAATGAAATATTATGCGAAATACAAGTAAAGTTAGCTGAATATTCCTCAGTTATTTGATTTCATATCAAATACTAATTAATGAGGATAACAAGACAGTACTTTCAGGAATATTACAAATTTTCTATTTGATTATTCTTGCTTATTAACAGACGTGCCCCTGTTTGCATAATGCTCAACAAAGAGGCCTGCAAGAGTATAAACAAAATTACACATAATAAATTTATTTAACACTCTACATGACATTGTTTGCTGTGAGAAACACATCCACAAAACGTGGAGTATCGAAATTGCATTGAAAAGAAGGTCCACAGTATACCCGATGGCCTATATATGTAGTGATTTACAAACTGCATAGAAACACTGGAAAAAATAATACTTAATTTAATATTGATAGACATAATACCTTTCTTATTTTCAACACAATTGATACAAATGCGCAATTCCTCGGAAAATGTTCACGTGCCAAAATCATAAAATGGGCGATAACTCCAGATTATATCTGCTACCATGACATATTTTTTAGTGTCAAATATACTCTTTAATTTAAAACGTATATAAATAGGATTTGAGTATATTTTGGTATGATTTTCTTCTGAAAGCTCACTTTGGGGGCAAAATTCTGGCGAAAATTTGGGTCAAAACATCTTTTCTTTGGGTCTCATTATTTCACACCACTAGCATTGCAGACTTGATTTTTTATTGTAAATTGTGATGAATGGAACAAAGATTACTGAAATGAGGTTGGCATAGGCAATTGGATATTTTAAAACAAAGTTATAGTTGTTGTTTTTTTATAAAGCGGACAAAAGTGTCGACATGTCCGTTACGCAAAAGCTTTCATGTCCATTACGCCACTCTTTAGCTCTGACTAGGAAATATGTAGCCTCATCATTTGTTATGAACTATATTTATGTTTATAGTATGATTATAAGCTTCTGTTAATGCCTAAATATTAGACTCATTGAACCCCAAAACTCACAGATTTTTAAAACTATTTACAGGAGTAAAATTTCCTTGTCCAATTTGTCATGTCCGTGACGGTTACAAAGAGTCCCTTTTCTCCTCAAATGTTCAGCAGAGTACCGTGAAAGTTGCTGCGTATGCAACATGTTCCTGATATAATTATGGTTTAGGAGTCTTGATTAATGGATACTAAAGTAATCACAATATTGATTATTTTTCTATCATAGGTGAATTATAGCACCCAAGCTATTTGTCATGTCATAATAACCCGCTTTTTACAATATCTTTTGTTTTATATTATATGATTTAATTGTTAACCAATACGGATATAATATTAAAGCATTTCAACAATTTATTCATAATTTCATATTTTGTCTGCATCAATACAAATGAAAAAAGTGGCTATGAATTGTCATATATTAAGTATGTTAGGCGAACTTCCAATCAAATCTACTTCTCATTTCTGTTCAATCGACCAAGGATATAACCATACCTGAAATGAAAAGATACAACTTATAATTATTGCTATACATAAAACATATAAAATTAGGCGAAACATATTCGTATGGATGTGTCATATCACAGTCTTGGTATAAAATAAAAAAATAGAAGAGTTTATGAAATATACAATAGCTTGAGAAATATTCAATTAAATTTAAAAAAAAAAGGATAATGTACCATTTACAAACTACCGAAATTTCTTCAGCAACCTTTTGAAATATTCACATTCACGTCTGCTTTTTTTACAAAACCGATATGCAAAAGTAAGATTTGTGTATTGCTAACCTCAGCTATAAGGTATAAGGCTCATAGTATATTTCATCGTAAATCCGAATAGTTATTAGCACAATCATCTCCCGTTTCTGGTATACCGAGACATCATCGTATTGGTCCTCTGGTCGTGAGGACACTCCCTTTCATTTTGGTTGATTTCGGACCATACAGTTATCTTATTCTGCCTCGTCATTTGTATGGATAAATGTGGTCCCACTCTCGGGATGTTTCGAACTCGTAGATATCAAATGCACGTAATCATGTTGAACATTGGTCTTCAACACACCAATTGGTAGATTATTTGCATCTTTAACATATTTGTTGTTAACATTTCAATGGAAGGGTATTCTCTGGTACCTTTCCAACAATAATAGCCAACAAAATCATGAAAATAAACTCGTAACAAAAAATAAATAATAACATACATAAGTATATACATATATATATATATATATATATATATATATATATACATATATATATATGTATATATATGTATATATACACAAAGTATGTGGTATCGTCGTAATCGTTGCACATTTCTATCATCTTAATAAATCATCGTATGTATAGACGGTAATATTTTCTAAAATCCGTTGAAAATATAACCATGTATATATTACTTATTTTGAAATGGCATTATATATAGTTTTGAAAGTACATACACAAAGTATAAAGACTACTTTACCTCGGTATAGAAACAAAATTGTTATATACATATTTACAAAATATATTATAGGATAGTATGCTTATTCAAATATTACACAATGATTGCATGTAGTATAGTATAGCAATCGGATGTACAGTGTCTCTTATAAAACAGTAAAATACAATTATTTATTATTGATAATGAATGATATGAAATCATTTATACATTTTGAAAAGCTTCAGGATTCTGTTTTGTTCCTTCTTGGTTATCAATGGACACATTGCCATTATGTTGGATTATGCATTAGCTTACATCACAGAACAATAACTGTAATAATCAATATCACTTTGAAAACAGAACCAAGAATGAAGACAATTATCAGAGTTTTATTAGTATTTCGCATACTGTTGTCTTGGCCTGGGATCTTGTTTTTTGGAGTATGATATTTTGTTACAGAAACTGGTGCGCGTGAAGCCAATTATTTTAAACCTGTAGGTGATGCTTTATTCCGAATCGTTAGTGTCGATGAAGTAGTATGATAATGTGTTTAGGGCAGGTCCATGGGAGCCGGGGGTGCTGGGGGTGCTGCAGCACCCCAAGATTGTTTTGAGGGGGTGCACAGCACCCCCTAGAAGTTTGCGGATTTCTATGAGTACTTGCCCAAAAAGGTACCGTAAAGCAGCGGCACAAAAAAACACCCCCCCAAAAAAAAAAACAACAACAACAACAAACAAACAAACAAACAAACAAACAAGAGAGAAAGGGAAATAAATTTATGCTTAAGAATTATTCGCCGCCAATCCACAGGGTAAAGTGCATTAGAAATGGAGTTTTTCTTAGGTTCAAATTTTCTAAAGCTCGGTGGCTTTGCTCCCTCGCATGTATTGCTTCAGGATCTCTTATTTTCGCACTCCAATATTGGTTATATGCATTTGAAAAAGGTTTACAATTGAAGAAAAAACGTTATTCTCATTGCTGTTTTCCCCTAAATTCAGTCTGTTTTTAGATATATTGCGCCCTCAATATAGAATAAGTATATAAGATAGTATTTTCAAAGGTTCACCATCTGACAAATATTATAACTTTATAATGCATACCTAAATTCCTCATATTTTTCATGAATTTTCTTTAATTGCGCCCCATTGAGGAAGAAGTGAATAGAAGGCCGTTTATCAAAACTCGAAACTGTACCGGTAGATTCAGGGCTCGCTTGCAAATTGTGAGCAAAAATAAAATGCATGTAATTGATAAAAAAAAAAAAATTAAAAAATGCGTTTCCTTCCTTATTTCCACGTACATATAACTACAATAACGCAAATCGTGTGTATTGCAAGGTTGAACAAAAATCGGATTTATTTTATTTAAATCGATTTATAGTCCCTTATGTTGTTCCTATACAAAATAAATCATCAACTCTCCCTTGGATGATTTTTTTTTTCAGCCAAAAAATAAGAAAATCAAACAATGATTTTTGAGTGATTTTTCATGTCACATCAACAAAATCAACAACAAATTTTCTTATGTGTCTTTTTTTTTGGGGGGGGGGGTACTCAAATTGGTGATTTTCCTTTTAAAAATCACGCAAGGTAGATGCATAAGAAATCATTTTTTGAAGGGTTTGAAATGCAAAAATGTTCTGAAGCTCGGTCACTTTACTTCATCGCATAATGTTGCTCCTACACGATAAAAACTACTTTCGAAAAATAAACTCAAGGGCAATTTCAAAGGCCTATTGTACTGCCCATAGAAATCAGGTTCAAATTACGTTATACGCCATTGTAATGTTCGCACATTTCTAAAGGTGACAGACAGGGCTACTGAAATTGCCTTGAGTTGATTTTTCGAAAATAGTTTTTATCGTGTTTATCTCGTAAATTCGTTCCCCATTATATAGTGTTTTTGAAGGGCTTAAGATGGATAAATAATTCTCGTTGCTTTGCTCGCTATCATGTAAGTTTCATCATCCTCTTGTTAAAATTGCGTCCAAATATAGGATTAAGTGTATAAAATCGCTTTCGCAAAGGTTCAACATTTTGAAGAAATGTCACCTTGCGGTTATTTTCCTAATTTCTGAATATTTCTTTATGGTTTCCATTAATGTTGCGCCTGTCCATTTTGAGAAGGAAGTGAATAGAAAATCGCTTATCAATATTCAAAATTCGAATCTCTTACTCTCGATCGTAGTGCTCAGATTCAAATTTCCTGGGTAAATTGCATAAGAAATTGCGTTTTGGGGGTTAAAAATAAAAAAAATAAAAAAATAAAAATCTTCCGCTCGGTCAATATGCTCCTTCGCTTTTACAATGATGTGGATAATTTTTTTTTTTTTTTTTTTTTTTTTGGGGGGGGGGGGTTAAGGGCGCAACTTCATTGTTTGCCCCGGGTGCCATAATTCCTAAATAAGTAACTGAATTTTAAAAAATCTGTTCACAGCACCCCCAGTAAAAAAAAATTATTCCCAGGGGCCTGGTATAGGGATATGGTGATGTGAACTAAGCACGTATTATGGATACAATATTTGACATAACATTAACATATGAACTGATCTCGACCTGGATTGTTGCTCTCCCTTACAGTTTCTTGAAAGCAACACGATACAAAAAAGTCTTTTAGAAATCAAACATTAGACCCTTTACTTCCTTTGTATCCTATATCATCTCAGCCAGTTTGATGAGCATAAAATGGGCCTGTGTCTCCGGCCAACTTGCTAGACACAGATGCAAAAGATTGCACTCCGATCTCTCGAATAGCATTTCTTTCGCAATATTCTTCGTCTCATCCTTCAATATAGTTGTACGCGTTTTTTTTTTTTTTCTTTCTTTCCTAATAGCATCCATTGGATATAACATATTAGGTATTACTTGGTATATCCTATTCCAAACATAGAATCGATATCTTCGTACTGGTGCCCTGAAAGGCCGCAGTCAGAATATTCATTCAGGTGAGAACTAAACTCAGGTAGAGCAGAGCAAAGATTGTCGTTGGAACAGATGGAACTTGGTTTCTCTGAGTCGTCTTCAAGAACGAAATATAGGTGGTTTTCATCTGCCTCCTGATCGGAAGAACCTGTAGTCTTTTCCATGGGAATGACATCACTGGATTCGTATAGGATGTTATCCACAGACACTTCATCGGGGCTTCATATACGTTACTTGAAGGCTTATGATTAGAATCTTCTTTTTGCTTAGTTTCAAAGCACAAGGGGATATGAGGATTTTGATTGGGGGAGCTGTGTGTTTTGTTGTCATTTTCCAGGACAAAATAAAGGTGAGTATCAGAGATACCTTCTTTTTCAGAGTCTTTCAAGTCTTTCATTGGAATCTCACCACTCATATGCATTAGGTTTTCAGGAGCCCCTTTGAATGAGAAATTCTTTCTAGACTCACCACCTTCAACATCACGCGTATTAAGATTATTACCAGTATCAGTGTCAGTTGGCAAAACATTCTGTTGTCTCTGAAAGCCTAAGGCAGGGGAGTAATTGTGATGGGTGCTCGATTCTCGGCCATTCATTTGAAGTGTTTTCATCGCATTAGTTTGGAACGTGAAGTCTGGGATCGTCGTGGAGAGTGTTTGAAGCCTTGCTCCAGTGGATTTGGACCGACCTTTTCGTAAATTAATGCTACCGGGACCATTGCTTGATTTACAATTTCGTCTCCGAATCTTCATTAGAAAAATGACTGCTATAATGATGACCCCTGCTGAAATACTAACAGAAAATGCAGTGATAATCTTATGGTTGAAGTCACTATCACCATTTCTTTCCTGGACTGTGTTTTGACCTGGTGTCCCAGTTGTAGACAACGGTATTCGTGCTCCTGACTGAGATGTCGTAAATGTCTGTTTTGTCTGTGTAGCCGCGAATTCTGACGTCATCGTGTCATTTAGTTTTGTCGTCATGTTTGTCAGTAAAGACCCATCTCCTTCTTCTACTCTAGAAGTGTCTACAATTTTAGTTGACGTTGAAATAGAGGGAGATTGAGATTTATCATTTGGAAATGTTTTTATTCTCGGGGAATCCGTTGGTACTTGCCTAATGATAAATGTTTTAAAATTTGTCTGGGTGTCCATTGTCTCTGTTGTTCTTGGTGGCAAATGGATCAAACGAGAAGACATTTCCA
The DNA here is from genome assembly GCA_025618425.1 of Heliocidaris tuberculata. Lineage (NCBI taxonomy): Eukaryota > Metazoa > Echinodermata > Echinoidea > Camarodonta > Echinometridae > Heliocidaris > Heliocidaris tuberculata. Next base: position 72,097,156 of record CM046832.1, on the reverse strand, counting down.
GTGAATTCATCTCTGGAAAAGAAGAAATAGATGGCTCTAAGAAAGATGGTGATGAAAAAGAACGTAATGATCGTTGCGATACTGACTGTGATTTCATGGTTGTTAATTCTGTGTATTGTGGCGATGTTACCAATGTTCTGAAGAATTCATACAATGAAGATGATGTGTTGGCGCCGTTAAGGACTGTCGTCATCCTCTGTGTTGATGAAGGGTTAGGTAGGGTGGTGAAGATTGTGGGCGTTCTCTTTGTAGATGACGGGGTAGACTGGACGGGCAGAGTGCATGTTATATTTGACAAGACACCACTATATGAGGATACTCTCACAGAAATTTGTTTCGTCAAGTCACTTAAATGATTAGTTGAAAATTTCACACGGTTTCCCGTCATTCCCAGTTTAACTGTTCCTCCGTCAAAGCTGATCGATACAGGTAGCCATTGGAGGCTTTTGAAACCGAGAAAGTCACATTCCACAATTGTATTAACTGAACAGTTGCAAGTGATGACACTGATGTAGTAAACATACAATAGTGTGGTGTAACTGGCCGTAACACTAGTTACAATACAGCTGTACTCATGTGAATCTTGCTCATTAATGTTTGTAATGTGAAGTGCAAGATTAAGTTTTATGTCATCGGACGAAATATTTACAAAGCTAAGGGAAATCCGCGTATCATTACGAAACACCTCGTAAATTTCACCTTTGGGATATGATGTACCAGCCTTTGCTATGTATTTGTATCGGGATGATCCAGTCTTGTGGAGCCAATACATACTGATATCTGGATCCCAATCCGTCATACAATCTAGGGTCATGTCATCTCCTACATTCAGTGCTCTCTTCACGTATGTAGTATCACCATCAGAGAAGTGTGTAAAGAAGGTCACACACAACAGAATAGCAATGTACACATTCAATATTTCCATGTCTGCAGGTTGACTTTGTAAAAAACACACAATCTTATATTATTCCTTTCCTCTTATAAAACTAGAATATTCCTTTAATAATGAAATAACAATAATCTCTCCTCTGTTGGAAGCATTTAAAACAACAACAACAATAGTGCATTTGGTAATGAAAAAGATGTGGTCGTTGTCCTTGCTTTTCATTCAAAATTTATTCAGACGTCTCATTCTCTCCTTTCCTGTGAGATCTTGGTATTCACTGTGTCCTCGGAAAACTCCGGTGATACACTAATTTGTTCAATTCAAAATACCGTATAGCCAAATCAAGTAAATTAAATTCAGATTTGCTTTTGTGGTGGTTCGCCAAGTTTTTCCTTCGTCTGATAACAAAGGTGTATCAAAGTCTTCTTAGAATCTGCTTTCAAGAGATATGATAATCAAATGCCCAAGATGACTACAAGCGAATGCGGCAAAGTAAGAAAGTCACCTGTAAAGTATTAGAACACTTTTACTTTCCAGTATCTACATCAAACCATTTTTAATAAATACGATGCTGATGTAACACCAAATCTTGTATAACAATCCAGAGATCAGACAAGAGGGCATAGTAAGAAATTGTTTATTCCTAGGACCACAACTCAGAGATACAAAAATTCTTTTTATGTACGAATACGTAAACCATGGAATAATCTATTCAACGACACCATTACTGCCCCGAGTGTGCACAGTTTTGAAGTAGCTTTGGATAGGTGCTGGAAAAGTGAGCCGATTAAGTACGACTATGAGTCGCCTGCACCAGGAAACGATCCAGCCATCTTAAAAAGGAAGAAGAACTTGGAACTGAATACAGAGGCATAGTGCCTGCGTTCAGTATCTTCCCCAGGTATCCCTAGGTAAACCAACTCTACTTTGAAGTTTCATTTCTTATGTCCAAGGCAATAAAAAAGGAAAGTAGACATTCATCGATTAACCACGATTATAAGTCCCTCAAAACGTATTGAAACCAAGAGATAAATAGTAGCAGCTGATTGTTACATGATAAGTGGTAACCACAGTGATTGGTTTAATACTTGAAAGAAAACTGTGTCGGATATTTTGGGTATATTAGTTTCACAGGATCGTTATCTAAGTTTGTATATCCTGGCCAATATCAAGTTGCACTGTGTTTACCAAAATACACACAATAGTTGTTTTATATATATATATATATATATATATATATATATATATATATATATATAATATGCATATACATTATTACGAAAGAAAATGAGAAGCGAATAATGATTGCGTTGCTGAACCAAAGTTCCCCATTGCTGTCCTCCCTGTGAAATTTTCGGAAAGGTTATTAAAATTTAACCTTTCCAAAATAGGGTTAAGTGGCAGATGAGAATGATTCACTGGAAGATTAATACTCTACAAATCGTAATATAACAAATTTTACGGGCGAATTCTTTTATTCAGAAAGTTGTACCTTACTTGAAGCTTGATTTAGCAATAACCAGTTATCATTATCAACTACCCAGGCTTTTAGAGGACAAGCTTCAGGAGATATTTGAAAATGACACGCTAGATGAACATGATCAAAAAGTGTTGTTTTTTTTAAAGTATGGTATAATACACCTTCTGTAGTTCTTGTAACAATCACCGATATCGTATATCAAAACTGCTTGTAAATTTGGAACATCAATAAGTACTGACTCAGTTTCATGGGTCTTTAAAATGATTAATCTGCCTAGAAACAAGTACTATAAATAGAAGAAGGAGTTGCGAAACTATAGCGTAAACTCTTGTTGCTAGCGTGGTAAGATAGTGTTTCATGGATCACAATGATCAGATTGAATACGTCTTTGGATAAAAAGGAAGTGAGACACTGTGGTATATCAGTGAAGGCTCTTAAATGTCTTATGAGAGGTCCTGGGTTCTTACATCCTTGGACAAGGCGTTCTACCCACCCTTTTGATCCGGAGTATTAAATGGGTACCTGGTAATACTGGGGTAATGATTATACTGCAGGGCTCTCAGGAAGAGGGACATTTACACTGGCCATGACTGATGAGGCTTTCATGCAAGATTATTATTATCATTATATTTAAGTAAAGTGTTAAGACTACTTCTTCAAAAATCATATCAAAGAGTAGCTAAAAGTCCCTAGCACCATGTAGTATGGCTCGTCCCGTCAAGTTAATATAGTAAAAAATATTTTAGGAAAGATTCAAGTCACACTCACATAAGTATCATTTTTTGCCCAGTTTTTGTGTCTAAGGTATTTTTTTTACTCACAAGGGATACTTTTAGGCACAGATGTGCAAATGCGGAAACCACTTTTATAATATCAGATCTCATATCATCCTTATTACCTGTTCAATATATCTGTGAGATTTCCTGGAAATATTACTATGATACTTAGTGAAACTGCATCTAGCCAAAAATAGCTATGAGCATGATAATAAGTGAAACTGAAATCAAGAGTCGGAGGAGGATCAAAGAGGTGTTACTATGGTGATGTAGTGACAGACCGAAAAGTTTCATGTCATTTATCATTTTCTTGCGGTGTATTAAAACGAAAAGCCCAGTAATATTATCAATATGGAAAAAAAATGAAGGAAAATCAAATACATGTTTGGGAATATGAAAATAAAAATGTAGTAAAATCAAATACATGCTTGGGAATATCTGGCTGCGGTGACAGTAATTAGAAATATAATTTAAGTGAATAAGTGTATAAACGAGCAGTATTCAAATGAAAAAAAGGCCTACTGGAAATGAGGATTTAAGTAATCTATCAGAGTAGACCCACTGTTTTAGAGGGAAAGGTTTGAATTTTAAGTTTCACAATAAAAGAATTGTTGAATATTGTAAAAAGTTTAAAAGTTCTGAAAAAAAAAAAAATATTTCACCTGCTATAGGAAAATACAAGTTACCCCCTTCCAAACACCTTTGATTTTTATGATAAAAAAAGAAAAGGGCAGAATGAGGTGTCGTATTCTAGTGGTTACAACAGTTGGGATGCGAAGGTCGCGGGTTCGAGCTCCGACACGGCACCAATGTTCTTTGGCAATACATATATACAAGCCACTCTCGACCCAGGTGAAGTAAGTGGGTACCTGCCTACATGGTAGGATTGATTCTTTGTAGTGTACCGTGCGCTGATATCGGTTGCCGGAGCTAAAGCCAGGGTTGTTGCAGCACAGCTTGTCGCCGCTCTACAGACTGTCGCCGTTGACAATCTTTGCAGAATTTTTTCAAAAACAAGCTGCACAATCATCTTGTCGCCACTTACGCAGATTGTCGTCGGCGTCAGTCTGTGTACTGGGCTTGCACAAACATTAAAGCGAATTATTCTTCTTCTTCTAGTAATCGTCAAAGGGCTATGCAGCCTATCACGACGATCTGTACGAAGACAGAATACCTGATGTTTATGCAGGCACACTAAACAACGGGTTTACACCCTACTCTTTGCGAAAAGTGAAGCGCATTGACGTGCATAGGGTGTGACTTTCCTACACACAGGGCCTCCAGTTATCGTTCTGTCCGAGGAATTAAGTGTTTTCCCCTGAACCCGGGCCTGCATCGAGAACAGAGGGGAGTGACACGCTTACACACAACGCAGCGACAATCATTTTTGTCAGGTCAGGCGCGGGAATTTGTGCGATCCTGTTTATGCCCATAAGTGATCGAAAATGCGAGTTGGTACAGGGCTGCGGAGGGGAGGGGGTTGAAACACTAAACGCACACACACACACCCACCCACACACACACAAACACACAAACACAAAAATTGTTGGCCTATAGTTAAATCATGCATGAGTAAAGTGAAACTCAGAGGTATAATTGTATGTAATGTAAACTTGTATCTTTAAAACATGTCACACCCATATTGATACAAAATAATATCAAACAGTACATGTACAGTTCAAAAATTTTGTCAATGTATGCATTATTTATCAAAATAAAAGTCAAATTTTAGTAAACACGGATCTAGTAATTTAGCATCTTTTTGAAAGGTTTACTCGTGCTTACACAAGCATAATAAGCAAAATAAACCCTAAAAAAGAATCGAAATGCTATTCAATCTATCCTTCACAGTGGCAAATTTAGTAGCATATTGAATAGATCCATCCAGCATATCTAAATTTGTCTTTGGAACATGTTGAATTGGAGTGTGATATTCCTTTTCAGTATGAGGGCATAGTTTATCGGCGACAATTGGAACAAAGTAATATTCTCCTCCTTAACATTAGTCAATGTACCTACCCTCTTCTAGAGAAGAACCAAATATCTTAACCATGTTTGTTAACCCAGCAGACCCTTCCTTTGTGAATAAGGTATCCATTTATATCCTTTTCTTCTTCCTTTTTTTTTTTTACAGTATGTATTCGTTGAACAACAGTTGGGATGATGTAGCCCTCATCCTTAACACTTACATGGGGAACCATGTAACCCTCCTCATCCTTGTCTCTTAAGTTAGGAACCGTGTAACCCTCCTCATCCTTATCTCCTACATGGGGAACCATGTAACCCTCCTCATCCTTATCTCTTACCTGGGGAACAATGTAACCCTCCTCATCCTTACCTCTTACATGGCGAACCATGTAACCCTCCTCATTCTTATCTCTTACATGGGGAAGCATGTAAACCTCCTCATCCTTATCTCTTACGGGGGAATCCCGATAGTCCGCGGGGCCGATAGACCGCGGCGTCTCAATGTACACGCCAGTCACCAGTAATTCCGCACATTCTCTCAAATCACTATACACCTCTTGCAATCGAAAGCACTAACAGCAAAACTTTCAACAACAAAAAAAGAAAAAAAGAAAAAAAAAAGAGAAATGGGAGGTGGATCGTCACCCCCCTCCTGGATGCGCTCATTAACTTTTTGATGTTCAATGGATTATGCAATAAGTGACTTCAAGTCTGTGTGTTTATTTGAAATAAAAGAAACTAAAAGAATAAAAGAATACGGTACATATAAAAATAAGACAAAAATTAACTTCTCAAAGAAACATAACTGGCAAGCATTGAAACACAACAACGAATATACGTACAATTATTTACCATTTTGAAAATATAACGAGTATTTGATTTTGAACAAATGTAAGGCATATCACAACTAGAAAATTTAAGAAGCTCCCTAACAAAATACCAAGATCCTATACAGAGAGAAACGCATGGTAAACGCCTGACTAGAACAAGAATAGAAATCCGACTGTCTTTTATACATATAAAAATAAGACCAAAATGAACTTCTCACAGAAACATAACTGGCAAGAATTGAAACACAAAAACGAATATACAATGATTTACCATTTTGAAAATATAACGAGTATTTGATTTTGAACAAAATGTAAGGCAAATCGCAACTAGAAAATTTAAGAAGCTCCCTAACAAAATACCAAGATCCTATACAGAGAGAAACGCGTGGAAAACGCATGGCCAGAACACGAATCTCCCTTAAAAGATATCTGTTTAATACTTAGAGTATGAACTCAGTGTCCAACATTACATTGTATGCACCTTCTTATTTCTAAGTTATTTCGTTCTTACTTTATAAAGCGCATAGGGACATTCAATGTTGCTATGTGTAATGCGTTATAAAAGAACCAAGTATTATTATTGTTATTTTTTTATTATTATATATTTTTCGTTTTTGACACCCTAAACGCGGATCCGCGCGGATCCGCGCCCGACCCTGAAAAACTACCCTTTTTCCTCGTTTTCAGGTTCGCGGATGCTGTACGGATTTCAATGGAAGATACCCCCCGGGATTAAGATACATGAATTATTTGAGTCATTATGCTTTTAAGACGTGATGTGAAAATGCGTTGCATTTCAGACACCGCGGTCTATCGGCCCCGCGGTCTATCGGGCGTAGACCTCTCTTACATGGGGAAGCATGTAAACCTCCTCATCCTTATCTCTTACATGGGGAAGCATGTAACCCTCCTCATCCTTATCTCCTACATGGGGAACCAATGAACCCTCCTCATCCTTATCTCTTACCTGGGGAACCATGTAACCCTCCTCATCCTTATCTCTTACATGGGGAAGCATGTAACCCTCCTCATCCTTATCTCTTAAAGTGTACCAACCACCTGAAAAAAAAAATGTATACTGCTAGGAAGTATAAAATTAACCTCAAAGAACTTTATCTGAAATTCTATAGGTCAGCAGTTTAGGAGCATGAAGGAAATAAAGGATAACATGAAGGTGCTCGCACGGAACCGAACCTCCGCGTTTGGGTCCGCGCGAGCTCTTATCTTGGCGCTGGCGAGCGCGTCCGGGTGCGTTTAGCAGTCTACTCACGAGTCGCTTTTGTGTTTATAGAGAGTATAATTAAACTTGTAAAATATCTTTATGTAAGTGATATTCGAAGCCCATATTTGGAATATAGTAGAATGACATGGAACCTCTAACATACAGAGTAAAATATTTTTTTTGTGTGATTGGTACCCTTTGAGTTATGAACCACGTAGCCCTCCTCATCCTTATCTCTCACCTTAGGAACCATGTAACCCTCCTCATCTTTATCTCTTAAGTCAGGATAAAAAACTGACAGGCCTGTGGTAATCTTGCATGATATCATTTATCTCACACTTTTAGTTTTAAAAAAATGATAATGATAAATATTATGTCAAAAATTAATTATAACAGCAATTGGCAATAATAGTCAGAATTGGACTGGTTGCCACTAAAACCACCAACAACTATTCAGGTGAAGATTAAAAATGCTACCTAAGTATCCATCAAGTCCTCAGAGTAATCAACTGAGCTAATTGACGGGCTAATGAGGGCCGGTCAGTCACGTCAGTGAATGCTTTTGAGTGATTGACAAATCAAGCTGCTCGATTGTTCCACGGATGGCCAATATATATATATTTTTTTGTCTGCTGCATGTTGTGAAGAGGCGAGAATTGTCATCGACTGCCATCGACGGTGCAACCTTTGGGGTACAGTTATGAACCCAGATGTTGCAAAAAATGCACCTTGTATTGGGGTGCAAATGTTGAACCCCTTGGGGTGCTGCTTTGTATCAATCCCTAGGGGTGCAAATTTGAACCTTTATTTCTTAGTATGTATGATAAAACCAATAACATTAAAAGTTATACAGCACATCTTTTGTTTAGCGTTTCACTTTTATTTTGTATCCAGGTACACATAGTCTTACATACGACCATATTCGCTTATTTTTCTCTTTGCGCATGTAAGTACAGACGGAATGTGGATTAGGGGTACGTTTCAATGTACATTTGCATAAGGTCGTGTGTTCTATATCCCCCCCCCCCCCCCCATCCGTAAACAATTACCTCGGACAAGACCCTTTAAGAAAATACTCCAGTTACCCTCACTATCCTCTTTTACAGTCGAACATCTACTGTCTTCCTAGGACAAATGTCCCCTTTTACAATTAACCCGGACAAAGACCCCATAAAGATTACATGAATTACCCTCACACAACTACCTAAAGGGATAATAAAATGAGGGAGTAGTTGTCCGAGAGGGAGTGTTCCTGGGTAAGTCGTCCTTGGGGATAATTGTCAGAGGGGTAGCTTTCCAAGGGTAGTCGTCCAGGGTAATTTGGGTTGTTTTCCAAGGAAGGTAGTTCTTAGGGCTAAGTAGTCCGGGAGAATCTTCCGGGGGTAATTCTCAAAGGGGTATTTGTAGTTGTCCGACAATTCAAATAATCGTGTGAGAAACCTTATTTCTTTATAGATTTTAGGTTGCTAACGTGGAACAAAAGAGAACTCTATTACTTCCTCTGCTGCTAACAAATTCTGAAGAGATCAGTTTTGTGAATTAATGCTTGGCTAAGACCTTCATGTCTTCCTAACTGATTTGACAACGTGTACCAGAGAAAACCTTTGATAAAATCTTACCCTCATTTACAAAATGGTCAACCTGATCATGAAAATCAAGGTCCTTGCGTATAAATTCAGTTCACAAGATACACGACATGATAGACGCAGGCGATAAAATGACACGTTAATTGGCTCATCTTCAAGTCATGCAGGATGTCCTTAATAGTGCCGGTCATGCTGCGTTAGACGTACAACTAATTCAGTAGTTTTTGTTGATCATTGTAGCATCAAGGTCCTTGTCAGTCCATTCTTGCAGTTTCCTGACGTTGTAGCCAAAGAGCTGGTAATCTAGATGATAGAGTTCTGAGAGCCGCATGAGTAGAAGGGGGTCCAGTGCACTGAGCACCTCACGAGCAATGTCCTCTGAGCTGGACCTACTTACGGGAAACGGGAAGACGTCGTTACTGAGACCGACGTGGTGCATGATCACGTTAGCGTCACTCGTAATCGTCTCATAGTGCCCGATATAATCGTACGCGACCTAGAGAATTGACGATAAGGAAAAAAGAAACGTTCGTTCAGGTATGTACATTCTATCACCTCCATTCCTCTCTTATTCAATACGAGCTTTTTTAAGGTAAGGAGGCTGCTAAAAAATAATGAAAGATGCAAGCTTTATTGGGGTGCTGATGTTTCGTACAGGTGCTGACAGAGATGAAGGGAGAGAGAGAGAAAGACAAATTTATCACAAAGGAGGATAAATCTTGCTTCAGCTAGGTTTTACGCTGTCAGCTACATGTATATACCAATCTTATCCCGACCATCCCTAATAGGGACATATCGGAATGACCCCCCCAAAAAAAAAAAAAAAAATTAAAAAAAAAAAAAAAAAATCAAAATCAAAATCAAAATCAAAATCAAAATCAAAATCAAAACAAAACCGATCGTACCAAAGTGTTATTCAAATGCTACTTCCTCACTTTTAACCCTCCCCCTAAAAATAAATCACAAACAAAAATAATAAAGATTTCATGTCCCTACACCGTTACCATGATCATTAAAGACTTATCCGGAAGGTGGGGGGAAAAAAATGTAAAAAAGACGCCGGTCAAGATTTAACATTTGTAGAGGTGTCTTGGTCTAGCGGATACGTCACAGGACTGTGGATCACATGGTTCGCGGTTCGAGTCCCTCCGAACGTCAATGTTGCGAAAAGTCCATTGACTGTTTTTGTCATTGCCCTACACGCATGCATATGAACGGTGCAAAATCGTCGGAATACTCCCTTATATTAGGAGGCGAGATGGTGCACACTTGTGTGCGGGCTTGAAATCTGATGACCAGGAGTAATAATGAATAACATCGTAAAGCGCATTTAAGTATTCACATAACGAGCTATAAAAATGTAATATATTATTATTATTATTCCCATGTATGTGTAGTGATCTCATTTTCAAACAATCATAACTGTCCGATAACTTTGTTCGATTTCTTTCAAACTTTTACTTTCCTGTTTCTTTTAAGTTTTTGCTTTTTCAATAGTCAGCTTTTTACAAAGTTTGGATTACCCTTCAAAAGAAGATATTGATGAAAATATGTAATGTTAAGGGGAACAACGTGCTAGGAAGTTACGTTCAAGGTATCTACTTTCTCGATAAAGTAAAGGAACATGAGGATCAGGAGTGATCCTCTTATCTACGAGGTACATACGACCACCTATCTGTTACAGTATGCTATTATATCCTATAATTGCCCATAACCGAACATAAAATTATTTCACAAATAGCCTACCATACACCGCCTCCGTCCCCCGGGTTGCCGTATGAAACCCGTCACCCGCCATGACACTTCCTCCGAAACCACACACCAAGAGAGCACCCGCAACCAGGACACGCACACATGTCGCAACTGCGAGGCGAGGGGTAGGAGGGGGGGACACAGATAGGTGGTCGTATGTACCTCGTAGATAAGAGGATCACTCCTGATCCTCATGATCTACTATCAGTACATCCGACCACCTTTCTGTTACAGTATGCTAGACCGACACGGACTCAGCGGGAGGCTTGGCTGCGTCTAGCGGTGAAGGAGCGGTGTATTAGCGGGACTGAGATGCCGACAGTAGCGCTGCTCGAGAAAACGAGGGTACTGCGGCGGGGATGTCCCGGAGATAAAAGGAGATGAAGGAATTCGGGGAGCGCCAATAAGCTGCCTTCTGAATCTCCTCTACGGACACGCCGTTGAACAGAGCCCAAGATGCGCTGATCCCCCTGGCATCGTGTGCACGGGGCGACACGCCAGGCGAGAGGGCATCGGGGCCGGTCGCACGAATGGCGGCAATGATCCACTTCGAGATAGTATCTCTCGAAGCCGGTGAAAAAGGCTCTTTCGTAATCACGAAAAGCTGGTCACCAGAACGGCGTTCCTTAGTGCGCGCCCAATAATACTTGAGAGCGCGCACCGGACACCAGACTTTATCCTCCGTCACCGACGAGAGGGTGGACAGCGGTTGGATAAAAATCTCAACCGGTTGGGAGCTGGCAGTCTGGTTCTTCGCCACATAGGACGGGTTGGGAATGAGGCGCGTAATGGTTACATCTCTAAGCGAGGCCTCAGCGAGGGGCTCAAAAGGCGCCCTGGCAAGGGCCTCCAGCACCCGAGGGAGACTCCACGACGGGAGCAATCTCCTAGTCGGGGGGCGCTCCAGGAAAAAAGCGCGGACCAGGCCGGTCAGGGAGGGGGCAGTAGAGACACTGGCCCCATCCGCGAACCCAGCGTGGATAACGGCAATCGCCGAACGGTAGCCACGGATGGTCGAGACAGTCAGGCCCTTATCGAAAAGGGAAATCAGAAAGTCTGCGACAACCCTTAGAGGTGCAGAACGGGGATCCACCCCGTGTGATTCGCACCAGCTAAAGTATCCAGCCAAACGGGAATTATAAGATTCCCGGGTGGACTCCCGTCGGCTGCGAGCGACGAAGGTCGCAGCCCGCTCTGAAAGGCCCGCCTGAGCTCCAGATTCCCTGACAATGGCCAGGCAGTCAGGTGGAGCGTGGCCAGTCGGGGGTGCAGAGTCCCCGACACTGGCTGGGAGATCAGGTCCGGACGAGCGGGAAGGAGCCTCGGATTCCCCACCAGTAGGCCCGTCAACTCGAGGAACCACGTCCTCTTGGGCCACCACGGGGCTATGAGGAGGAGAGTTGCTTGGTCCTGCCTCACCTTCCGCAGGACGCGGGGAATGAGGGCGAATGGCGGAAACGCATAACCCCTGAATCCCTTCCATGGGAAGGAGAAGGCGTCCATCCGCCAGGCTGCCGGGTCCTGCACCCTCGTGCAGTACATCGGCAGCCGTGCGTTCAACTCCGAGGCAAACAGATCCACATCTAGTGGGGGAAGCTGGCGCACCAGCAGATGCATGACCTGCGGGTGGAGCGTCCACTCCGAGGTGAGAACCCGGCCCCGGGACAAGAAGTCTGCGATCAGATTGTCCCGGCCCGGAATGTACGACGCAACGGGGAAGACCCCCATGCGTCGGCACCACCTCCACAGCTCCGCCGCTAGGGCGTTCAGGCGCGTGGAATGGGTGCCCCCGTTTGTTGATATATGCTGCAACGGTGATGTTGTCCGTGCGTATCAACACAGCCCGGCCGCGGATCAGCGGCAGAAAGTGGAGGAGTGACAAGGCAACAGCCTGAAACTCCAGCACATTGATATGTGGGAGGGTGGCCGAGAGGCACCAGTCCCCATATGCATGCAGGCCCTGACAGTGTCCACCCCATCCCATGTGGGATGCATCGGTGGTCACTGTGATGGAGGGCTGCGGGGGCTGCAGGGGGTTACCCCTGATCAGAAACTCCGGGCGGCCCCACCGCCAGAGGAGAAGGCGGGCGGCCGGAGGTAGCGGCACAGGCCTCGTCAGGGGGTCCCGTGACGGGCGGTAGTGCCTGAGAAGATGGATCTGTAGCGGGCGCATGTGCAGCCGGCAGTCCGGCAGCACATCGACCAAGCTCGCCAGGAACCCTAGGAACTGAAGCCAGGTCCTGGTTGGCACCCGCCGCCTTAGCCGAAGACGGCGGGCGGCGCCCGTAATCGTCGTGCCAGTTGCCGTGGGATATCGATCACCGCACCCAGGAAGGTCGGGCACTGCGTGGGCACGAGCTCCGACTTCTCCCAGTTTACGAGGAACCCCAGGTCTTGCACTGTTCTCAACAAAAAAGCCAACTGGCGGGAGAGCAGGACCTGGGAGCTGGCTACCAGCAGCCAGTCGTTCAGGTAGCCGGAGGAAGGCCGCCACGCACGATACAAGCCTGGTGAATAGGCGTGGTGCGGGCTTCAGGCCGAAGGGTAGGGCGCGGAAGCGGTACACGTTTCCCCCGAACGCGAAGCCCAGCAGATCTCTGGAGGCTGGGGCGATGGGGACGTGATGATAGGCATCCTTCAGATCTATAGATACTGCCCAATCGCCTGGCTTGAGGCACGGGAGTATGGAAGCCAGGGTCTCCATACGGAAGTGCTCCGTATTGATGTGTCGGTTGATTCTCTTGAGATTTAGAATCAAGCGGAACTTCCCCGAGCGCTTGGGGACAAGGAATATGGGGGAGAGGCATAACCACGGATGATCGCGGGTCCTTTCCACCGCCCCCTTCGCAAGCAAGGCGGCGATCTCGGCCGCCATGGCTCGACGCAGAAGCGGAGACATGCGAGGGGATGGAAGACGGACGACGCCTCCGGGCAGGGGGTGGCTAACTCGACGGAGAAGCCACCGCCGACAACGGAGAGAACGAAGGCGTCGTCCGTTATGGCCGCCCAGGCCGGCTGGAAGGCCTGAAGGCGGCCGCCCACCCCGGAGGGGGGGCCCTGAAGCGCTCGGGGCAAGGAGTCAAAAGCCGCCGCGGCCCTTGTCGGCCGGGCGGGTAGACCCCCGCTGCTTGCCTCTACCCCTGCGGTTACGGCGCCCCCGGTTTGTGGCCCGGCGGGTCGTCTGTGGGGGAGGCATAGTCACCGTCACACGCTGGGGGGCCGACGCCTGTGGCCGGCGGGGCGATCCCCGGGGACGGTTAGGTCGAGCCTGTACTGATATCAGCTGACCTGCTAACTCTCGCGCCTGCTGGCAACGGGTTAGCGCCTCCTTGATGCGGGGCGCGAACTGGCCAGAGAAAAGGAACGGCCCTTCGAATGGCATCCCACTCGTGAGCTGCGTCCTTTGCCTCACCGGGAACCCGAGGGCCTCGAGGGCCAGGTCCCGGCGTCGGCGAGTAGTGAAGAGTGCGGTACGCGTGGACTGCTTCCATAGATGCTCCGAGATGGACATGAGGAGCGAGTCCAAGAGCTGGCGGTCCTCGGGGGAGACCCGGAGGTCATCCGCCTGTACAGCCAGGTTCGTTAACGCCCCGGCATAAGCCGCTAGACGCATCGAGGACCTTGCTAGGACCGACAAGTGCGTCCACCGCATATCCTCTTCAAGAAAGGCGCGACGGCGGAGAGGATTGGCCCTGCCTACATAACCCCCGAGAGCTAGGAGCTCCGGGGAGAGGGTGTCGGGCTCGAGGTAGCGGGCCATGTCCGCGGACTGAAAAGCAAAAGCCCGACACAGGCCGGCGAGGCCCCTCTTAGGGGGCGGCTCTCGGGCGATACGCCCGTACTCCTCCTTGAAGTCTGCCGTGAGGGGGATACCGGGCTGAGCCCCGGCTCCCCCTCGGAACAGCCGGGACGCCGGGGGTTGTTGTTCTGCCGGGTCCGGGCGAACCGTATAGAATTCTTCGAGGTATCGAAGAAGTAAGGCCTCCGCCTCCTCACTGAGATGCCTCAACCCAGGCGGGGCTTCAGTCCCTGCAAGGGACGGCGCCGCTGAGGAGGCCGACATCGAATCCCACCCAGAAGTAGAGGGTTCGGACTCGGTCGCTGTAGGAGACTCATACAGCTCAGAGAGGAGAGGCATGGGCGGGGTAGGCGTCGGTAGCGGGAGGGGAACCTCCGCTGGCGGCACGCTATAACCCGCCGGAGCTCGGGTCACCAGGCCCGGGGAAGGGCGGGGGAGCCGAGGCTGGGATGCAGTACCCGCCTGGAGCAGGGGGAACTCATCCGTAAGGGCTGTGCCTGCAGACGAGCGGCCCTTCCGGTGCAGTAGCGGGTAAGGAGGGGGCAGTAGCGGCTGCAGGCATGTCAGCCGACTGGCCTGTAAACGCCCAGCCGCGGTTCTCAGCCAACCGGCTCATCATAGCGAAGAGCTCGGCCTCGCTAGGCTGAGATTTGCCCACCTTCTTCTTCTTCTTACCCGTCTTCTTAGTCCTCTTTGCCGAGGGAGAAGTCGATGGGGCAGAAGCGGCCCGCTTCCTGGACTTCTTCTTCCTCTTAAGAGTCGCCCGGGGCGAGCCCTGGGGCTGTCCGGAGGAAGCCTCGTAGAGCTGCCAGTCCCAGGCGGGAGCCTCGACCGGCGCCGCCTGGCTAGGCGGGGCGGGGAGAGCTCCCAGGGTGGTAGCTACCGGCCTACGAGAGGTCCGGGTGCTCAAAACCCTGGAGACCTGGGAGGTAGTCGGCTGAGAAGTAGCAGCCGCTACTCCCCCGCTCTCATACCCCACGGGCAGCCCGGTCGGGCCGGGGGGGGGGGGGAGCGGACAGGGCCATGGCTAGGAGCCGCTCTAGCAGCAGGAGTGACCAGGCGGTCAGTGCTGCGAGCGGCCGGGACGGGGGCGGCTCTCACGAGCGAGGACGCTCGGAGCGGCTCCCCGGCGCTCTCTAACCCCTGGGTCAGTTGGATAGGACCGGGGGGAGAGCGGGTGGTAGAGCTCCGGTCATGGCGCCATGGCCTGCACTCCTCCTCCTCCGACTCGCTGCCCCCGGAGGCGAGGAGCTCAAGGGGAGGGTCGGCTGGGCCGGACCCTCTACCCTCCGGCGCAAGCGCCGGTAAAGGCTCTCCCTCTACAGGGGGATCCCGGGCGGGAAGCCCTAAATCCGGCGGCCTGGCGGCCGCGGAAGGGACCAGGGCTTTAGGAGCCCTCTGGATCGGGGGGTGGGAAGTTAGCCAAGCCTCTAGCTGAGCCCAAGTAGGCTCAGACCAAACGGAGCATACCGCACAGGGATCGGGACGGGTGCATCGCCTGTGCAGTGGACAACACGCGTGCACGTCCCAGTCCGGCAATCCCCGGCGGCAGACCTGACATCTAAGAGTCATACCTGTAAGGGGAAAGGACTCAGTTAGACACAGAACATATATATAAACAAAAAATATGTATTACCAAGTCAATTGTAAACAAAAAAGAAATTTGTGTACAAGACAAGGGGCGGGAATTAAAGAGCGCTGTGCCAACAAGATAGATCTACATTGACGGCAGAGCGCTACAAACGCCTAGGAAAGAACATGAAATTAAAACATGTACCAAAACAGCCCAGAAACCCATGTCTACATAAATGATGTGCATTTTGGACAGGGCGGCTTGCCATAGGCGAAAAATCAAATCTGGCGGCATTTGGCCTGCCATACAAAAAATTTTTCTCAATGTTTCCAATTTCAACCAAACGGTGGAAAACACTAAAAAACTAACTCCCGGGACTACTAAATGTCCAACGAGAGGAGAAAAATCTAAACAAAAGCGACCAGAAGGCCGTACAATGGTAGGCAAAGCAGAACAGGGGAGAATCGAGCCAGCACAAGCCACGCTCCGAAGCCGCGGTGCATACAACACACAGTGTGTGTGAAGCAACGCAACTCAAACGAAGTCGGCACAAAGCCGAAACAAAAGCCTGATTTTCCCCTTTTCCGCCGATACAAAGTATCTAAAACGAATTGCTAGCCTAAAACAACAATCAAAAGAATAGAAAATGGAAAGAACTGGCCTGATTGTTGGTAATCTGCGTCGGATGGCGACGGATTTAGGGAGCAATCACGAAAAACGTCTTGTTCGTATGGGTGCGAACAGGAAGGAGGAAGTGTCATGGCGGGTGACGGGTTTCATACGGCAACCCGGGGGACGGAGGCGGTGTATGGTAGGCTATTTGTGAAATAATTTTATGTTCGGTTATGGGCAATTATAGGATATAATAGCATACTGTAACAGATAGGTGGTCGGATGTACTGATAGTAGATAGAGTATCACCTTTTCTAATTTTTTTTAACCATTTTTTTTGTTGTTGACAATCTCCATTTAACCTTTGTTTCTGCCTTTTTATTTCCTTCTTTTCTTTCATTTTTTATGCTTTGTTGGATTACATGTCCTTATTTGCCACAAATGGAAATGTTGGGACTATTTGGCATATTACCTTGTTCATTAAATGATTTTAGAGGAATATCAATTACAACAAACAGTGATTCTAAAATTATGTCCCTAATGAATTTAACCCTGTCTTTGCACAACGTTCTCATCAATCACAATGTTTTTTGTTGTTGTTGTTTTTGTTTTTTTCATGCCAGGGCCCTGTTGCATAAAACTTACCATTAACGGTAACTTTGCCATCAATGGTACCTCCCATTGAAACATTGATTTTAATTAGCTGTTGAGTGATGTTATTATGGTAGTTACCATTGAAAACAGAGTTACCATTAATGGTAAGTTTTATGCAACGGGGCCCAGGAGCCTCTCCAAAATATTTGAAAGAGTTGAAATTTAATTGCTCAGTAATAGGTATTTCTGAGACAATGGTTGAATGCCAGTTCACCCCCTTTCTTTACGATTATCATACAGTGTTATAAACTAGTTCGTAAAGACAGGCACAGTGGACGTGGTGGGGGGGGGGGGGCGTTCTCTTGTATATTTTTTTAAAAATTGTCTTTCAAAATCAGGCAGGATCTTTCTTTCCCAAGTCAAGGTGCAAAGCTCTTAATAGAGGTTGGGATGCCTGCAGAGGGAAATTTCATTGTGCATATAGTATATAGACCTAGCTTTGATGTTTACAGTTGTCTTAATGTTCTTGAATCTCTGATGTTAGCAATTAATACATCAAATATATCTGTTATGGGTGATAATTGATTTAATATAGACAAAGAACGCTGATATCCAAAATATACTTGATTTAAATGCCTTGAGCAGTTAGTGGAATGATAGATAAGCCAACGAGAATAAATAGCCGGTCAACGCTTCTGAATAAAATTATTGTTAAGACTGTAAAAGGTTAATTCTCAATCTGGTTTGTTCTGTTTTTGAAATTTCTGATTATCTACCTGTGTTGTGCATGATTGATGATCTACAAATTAACGGGCTTACAAAAATAAAGGAAAATGTACGAGAGCAAATTTTTACCGAAGACAACATTTATTGTTTAGATGATGATCACTTGGCAGAGGACTGGTCTAATGTATTGGAATACAATGATGTTGAAAATGCTTTTAAATTGTTTAGAAGTAGATTTTATCATGTTGAAATTCTAGTGCTCTTGCGGCTCGTGAGCATGTTATTGGTGTGTTCATGGATCTGAGCAAGGCTTTTGACACTCTTTACCATTAAATTCTTCTATGTAAACTAAATTTAGAATATTACAGAGTGAAAGGCATTGCATTAGATTGGTTATCCAGTTATCTTTCCCAGAGGAGGCAATACACATGTTATAACTTTGTTAACTCTAATGTATCATTTATGTACCGCAAGTTTCCATATTAGGCACGCTGTTATTTCATATTTTTATCAATGATATTTGTAATGTATCAGCCATGTTGATTTGCATACTATTTGCTGATGATACAAGTGTTTTCTTATCTCATCTTGATATTAATATCTCTTAAAACACCACTAATATGAACTAACTAAATTATCCAATATATTTCGAAGTTATATGCTAGCTCTCAATGTGTCAAAAACGAATTATATTCACTTCAAAGGTAGGAAGTTTTGTGATCAGCTAAATCTCAGTGTAAAACTTAATGATGTCCTATTAGAAAGAAAGACGTGCACAAACTTTCTTAATGTTTGCATTAATGAGCAACTCATCTGGAGTAATCATTTGCAACACATATTCGACGCCAATTTCCCGAAATACTGGCATATTATACAGAGTGACATATATTGTACCTGACAAAACATTTTTCATATTGTACAATTCTCTGATTCTACCCTATATTTCATATTGTAATGTCTTAGTGTAAAGTTATGGGTATGTAAACAGCATCGTAAAATGAATTAAGCAGGGTACGGGCTACTCCTCAATTTCTCCTGTTCTAATTCTTTACATTTGATTATCCTTTGTAGAAAAAAACTATGTACATATTTTCATTGTATTTCTCACAAATAAATTATATATATAGTATATACACATATATATAGTATATATATATATATATATATATATATTATATACACATATATATAGTATATATATATATATATATATACATATATATATATGTATATTTTATATATATATATATGTATATACTGTATATCCATTTATATATATATATATATATATATATATATATATATGTATATATTGTATATCCATTTATATATATATATATATATATATGTATATACTGTATATCCATTTATATATATATATA
This sequence comes from Heliocidaris tuberculata, assembly GCA_025618425.1. Lineage (NCBI taxonomy): Eukaryota > Metazoa > Echinodermata > Echinoidea > Camarodonta > Echinometridae > Heliocidaris > Heliocidaris tuberculata. Next base: position 72,077,970 of record CM046832.1, on the reverse strand, counting down.
TATATATATATATATATGTATATATTGTATATCCATTTATATATATATATATATATATATATATGTATATACTGTATATCCATTTATATATATATATATATATATATATATATATATATATATATTTAGTCAACTCTGTTAATATTGTTGTGTTCCTCCACTTTAAGAACACATATAAGACTGAACGGTATAGGTGTGACAACATCCCAATCCTTAAACTTACATGGCCCTAACTCTGTGTGTTTCTTCAGTATTTGTAAATTATAAAAGAGGTAAATGTATTATGATCGTAGCTACCTTCTAAGTCGATACTTTTGTTTGACTATTCCACATCATGATAACATCATAAACCATGCAGAAATAAAAAAATAAATGAATAAATGAATGAATAAGTAAATGAATAAATGAATAAATAAATAAATCACCTGACAAGGCTGACAGCGGGAGTGGTAGGTTTCCCAGTGCATGTCGTTCTTAATGGCCACAGGTCCAGTGATCAGATACCGGGAAAACTCCTCGAACGATATCCTCAAATTACGAGCTTCTTTGAGTCTTGAAAGCAAGTCTGCTGCTGTTAATTCCTCATCAACATCGTGTTCGTCGTGTCGACAAAGCTTGATGTCGCTGATGTTCTTACGAGCTCGACGCGCGATGTCACATCCATAGCGCATTACATAGTGGAGTTGATCACGATCGTTGGTCATGATGAATTTGTCGTACCATCCAGAGATGACACGAAGAATTGGTTCTCGGACGAACATAATCTAGTGTCATGACAAAAAATAAAGAAATTTTAGGGACTAACAGTGGCATATCCCCAACAAAAATTAACGGCCTACATATCTGTTTTTATTATTATCTTTTGTATTTATTTTTTTTTGAGGGGGGGGGGGGACTTGCAACCGTCGAGGGGATATTGCATGTACATGTACTGTATATCAACACTTATATGAATAGGCAATGCTGGAATTATTTTTTTTTTTTAACTTTATTAATTTTCTTTTTTTTTTATAACAGAAGTAAATGAAATTATGTTTGATCATAGCTACGCTAGCTTTCTTTCAACTCAGAAGGATATCTGAAGATTGGAGAAGAAAAAAAGCTACTACATTGCAAATGATCCATTGCACACACACACACACACACACACACACAACAACAACAACAACAAAAAGCAAGGTGGAGTAACAAGATGGCTTTGCAAATTAGTTCTACTTCACAACAGTGGAACTATGTAACAAGGCATCAATAGGTGTAAGGGCTTCGGGGAAGTTTCCCACCCGCATCCAAGCCAACAAGGTAATCTATGCTTTGAATACATGTACTTCCGATCAGCCTCCTCTCTCCCAATCCTAAGGAAGGATCGACGTCTCTATCAGGTTATTGACGTTACAGCTACTTCGAACCAAGATCCACTTGGCAGTCGAGACGAAAACAAACAATGTCACAATTGAAAATATGCTCCCGACATTTGCCTGCCCGCCCCCACATGTGTGGACAATATCGAGTTTCGTGATTCTGGGCAAAATTCGCCACGGGATGCTTTTAATTATACGAGTTTTCCTTTGATGAAATAATCTTGGATTCAACGGGTCAAAATATAAGAAGAAAAGGCAACCATACTATTATTTGGGAATGCCAGCATGATGTAGCAGGTAGAGCAGAAAACTAGGATATAAACAGGTGAATGATTCTAAGAAAATAATGTCAAAACATTTTGAAGGATATCTAATACCAAGCTAACTGATCATATGCATCAGATTTAAAATTTTAAAAAAGAAAAAGAAAGAAAACCTAATCTTTCAGTTTATACTTCCAAAAGATTTTGTTTTACAATCAACTCGTGAAACAATAATAATAAATACACACACACGCACACACACACCCACACACACACACACACACACACACAAGCACGAGTTCAATGTGTAGGCAATATGTATGAAAGAGCCACCGATTATTAGTACCGAAAATCCAAATGCTTATTCGGGCTAGGCTTGGTACCAATTGGAATTCTACCGCAATACATGTATATTTCATGTCCGATATTCCTTTTTTTTTGGTTTTCATTTCTAATTTGTCCACCAATGAGGAAATATGTTTTCATATTTTAAACCAAATGAAAACAAAAAGAAAAACATGGTATGTAAACTTACATACATTTTATCATTGCTTCAATCCAGAAATAGATTAACATGTAAATAATTATTTCACTTCGAAACTATCAAGTTGTTTTGTTTTTGTTTTTGTTTTTATTTTTTTAACCCTGCTCATTTGGGGGACGCACGCATGAAATGTATTCTACGTCGTTCTTTGCCTATCCTCGCAATCTCTTTACTAAATAAAATCTGGTAATGATCGGAAGAACACTGACCTTCGTATAGCGGTTCAGTCTGTAGTCTCTCTCCGCTGTAGTGTAAGTACTCAGGCGTCTGATCTTGTGACTGCCCTTCTTGGTTGCTGCTTCATCAAGGACATGACGCCAGGTGATGGAAGCTACTTTACGAATCTATCATATGACCAAATATTAAACATTTTAAAAATCGGAAGATGGAGATAAGGTGGAGGTGTGGTGGTATAGTGGTACTCTCACCTGACTCTCAATCAAGGGGTTGAGGATTCGAATCCCAGTCCGGCACTTCAAATTTTGGCAAGACATTAGTCCAAGTTTGCCACTTTCCGCCCAGGTACCCGATATGCCAGAGCGCTACATTTTTGGCTGCTCGGCTTTGATTGAGGTAATAATTTTGGAGAGTCAGGGGCGGCACGACGTGACGGACAACTACCAGTATTATTATTATTAGTATTATTATCATGGTTATCACATTATATTATCAAAGAGTTTTAACATAAACGCGAGAATAAGAATCGGAAGTTGTACGCTATTGGGCATATCAACTGAATTGTATATCCTATATGATTCCCCACTGTATGTATTTTATTCATTCAGTCATGTTATACAATTTAAAGAAACAACAAAAACAAACAAATTAACACTGCTTTGGTCCAAAGCTGATTTTAACCAAGGCGGTGCCGACGTATGTAAAGCTTGGATAAAGAAAAGGTGCCCTTAAAAAATGGGGCAGACCAGGGCAAAACGGAATCACGTCATGTTCAAACCCGAGTGGGCATATAAGAGGACAAAGTTGGTAAGATGCAAAACAAGTAAGATCCTTCGTCTGGGGCACTTTTCTAAACAGAAATACCAGAAGCGGTGATGTAGCTCTTTTGGGGCACCCCCCCCCCCCCCCCCCCGCCAATCGAATGGCCAAAAAAAAAAAAATTAATGGTAAATGGTAAACAGGTGAAGAAACGAGAAGAAAGGGAGAAGGGGAAAATCTCACAAACTCTCTTTAAGCTGAGGCGTTGTTCTTTGGCATTTCACTCACCTAAAAGTTCATGTGCCCCCGGCCATCCCATCCCCATCCCCCTCCCGCCAGGTCAGCCAGTGCTCCCTCATTGGGAGGATGAAGCTACGCCACGGACCAGTTAAAGAAGCGCATTAAGACGGAAAGAAAGATATTCAAAGTGCAAAGAAAATTAAACCTTACAAATGAAAAGAAATCATACCTGACAAAAGATGAGATTATGGTTATCATCGACAAGGAGATGCCCGGGGATGGGGGTTTTGGCGTCGTATAAGTTATCTTCAAGTGAACTGCACACGTTAGCTACAACGTTCCTCCGCAATGTTTGAGCTTCGTCGAAAGGAAACAGGGGTTTTTTCATAGGATGCATCATGGCGTGGTAATTCATCCAGATCAACTTCGCCTGCTGCTGGCGAAGTTTCTGTAAGACCAAATATTAACATTTTAAAAGCGATGGAATTCATCATTCATCTGAACATCTCTATCCCAAATTTTTTCTGTTTTTATATATTTACGGAAATTTCTAGGACGGGATATATTAAACACAAAGCGAATTTACGAATTACTTGAATAGAAGGTGTACATTCTCTTCTCTTCGGAAGTGGATCATGTTGGTAATGAAATGAAAATGATGATCAACGTCCACGCATATAGATTCGAGTTGTATCAGCTGAAGAAATTCGTTTCATTGCGAGAAAGATATTATACACATCTGAGAATCCACTTAGCACAATTTCAGCAAAAACAATTCATTTCGTAAAAGGACAAATATCCCACCCAAAACCACTCAGGACAACTATCCCCTAGGACAGCTATTTCCGCTTTTCCCGGACTAATAATCCGAACGACTGCATAGAAACTACCCCCTCGCATAACGACACCCAAAGCAATAGACCGCTTCGATAATGTATACAAATTTTATACATACCTTTGAAACAAAGGTTGTTCTTGACAACCTGAAAGCTTGCCGGACATAGCAACAAGTAATGTATGCAAAGTGGATTCCAAGCACGGAGGCTCATTTATAAAAATCAGGTTAATGGAATAGCTCGTCACTAGGTGCTCAGAGAAGAAATGTACAAAAATTTGAATACATTACAGAACCGGTCTATTACACACATACTAAAATTATTCAGGATAATTTTCCTAGTTGTTGTTGGGAGGTTTGATAGGCCTATCTGCATGATCTGGACGCAGCTAGCATGGTTATCCGGGTGTAGTAACTTGTTCGCGGGGGGTGGGGGATAACCGCAGAGGGTATAGTATTTATTATTCCATTCATCAGAGTTGATCACATGATGCTACGTTTGTCAAATAAAGATATTCAAGCATGTCACGTCCATCACGTACAACATTCCGTCATTCCAATTTTATTTATCACCGTAATGAAGTTCACAGTCATGCTACTGTACATACACGAAAGAGTCAAGTGATAAGATCAATTTAAGCAGGCTCCACATTTCTGAATCGTTTCCATGGAATGACGAAATGGCATCCACGTCGAACAAACTTAGCAAAAATAGGACTAAACAAATACCCGCTACAGAAGCACTCTTAACCCTTCCTACTTTAGCAACCATTGCTTGTCGTTATTATGATACTCTTTGCTTAAGAATTGTGCCTACTGTTTATTCAAGGCGAAATGACGCGCCTCCGAAAATCATAAAAGAACTTGTATACGAGAGAGATTACTCAATTGATAGCTTCAAGTAAAAACCCGGCGACCTGCCCAAGTCATCTGAAGGATACGCAGCTGAAGGACGAAAGCAGTTTATTGACCGGTAAGTCATGTCTGATTTCATAGTATAACGTTGGTAGTCTCTGTCTAGCTCTATGTTTAAGGTGTCTCGTCGTTGGTTAATTCATCAAAGAATCTCGGCTGAAGGTAAAACGATCTACCTCAGAATACTGCAGCGCTAATCGAAGATCACACAAAGTACACATCTATGTTATCACTTTTAAAGTGAAATAACTGTCGTTCCCTTAGTCATCATCATCCTCTTTTCCAAGTTCACATGTACATGCAGGGAGGTCTCTCTTTCACCTCCCTGGTACATGTACCACTAACTTGCAAAAAGAATGTCTTTGAAATAACATGCATGTACCATCCAGGTGTCTCACCAAGCAACAATATTACTAGTTTACACGTAAGACCATTTCGTTCATGACAAAATGGATGAATGAATTAAACAGGACACTAATGCCACTGAACTTTCGATCTTTCTTCTTCCCATTCATGCTACGTGTTATTCTATTTGCCATTTGTTTTGTTTTGTTTTGTTTTGTTTTTAATTCTTACTGTACATAATGAATCCCCCCCCCCCCCCCGAAAAATGCAATGATGGGAAAAAATGTCCCCGCAGGATCGGACCTTTGTCTTTCACGCGCTGTTATTCCAACATGAACGGAATGGTTATCATTCTTGTTTTTGTGGTGGCATTGCTCTTTCATAGAACATGATGTTGATATAAAGGTGTGTACCACGTTCTTATTTTTTTTTCGGGGGGGGGGGCATGAGAGGAAATCCGTATTCGAAATAAAAACGATATGCATTAGATACTAGACAAAGTAATTTACAGGTGTATTAGAAAAGATACAAAAGGTTAACTTTGAATATGTTTTTAAAAATAATAAAAGGCATATTCTTTAATTTTCCATTCGGTTTGGCGTCAGCCTTGATTGTGGCTAATATAGTCACCCTATATTTTTGGCATTTCATCAAATTAAGCATAAGGTACTACTCGTATTATATCCAACATTTTTAAAGGGAAAGTCCACCCTGATATATAAGTTGGCTCTACTAGAAGCAGAAAATTAAAGAAACAGGTCAATGAAAGTTTGACCAAAATCCGATAAGAAATAAGAAAGTTATGATTTTTTTTTAAAGTTTTAATCAATCATCACAATTTGGCAACTCTGTGACGTATCTTGCGAGCTCCTCTCCCATTTGCTCCGTGCACAAAAAATCATAAATTTTGATTTTATTAGGTGGTCTGTCGTAGACAGATCACCTCTTAATTTCGTCAGAATTTTCTTTATTTTTATTTTTCCGGCACTTTCTTGTTACCATGATTCCGAAAATCTGCTCAGTCAATTTTCTTCAAATTTTCGTCAGTTATCAGGTCCTATAATTATGATCAAAGTCGGGCATCTTTTTCAAGGTCATCAGGTCATCGTGACGTCATCTAGGCGCCATTTTATGAAATCACATTATCGATCATATCTTCATAACGAGTCATCAAAAATGAAGCATATTTAACACACATGAACTTCAGGTCAGGGGTCAATGTAACATGTCAGCAAAATCCGCGCGCGCGTCAAAACTTAGAAATGCTCAAAATCATTTTTTAATCAAATTAGAGTACGGTTCAGGACATTTTAAGCATTTCAAAATTTTCCGTGCGTGCGCGTCCGCCCGCGCAGCGCGTACAGAACGTTAAAACGCCGTTTTCCCCCATGGTTTGTATTCCTGACACTATTCTTGACAATTTCCAACCATTTACAGTCATTCTCGACCTTCTATAATGCCACACGCGCGCGTCAAACTTTAAAATTCGTGCGCGCGTCAATGGGCAATATAATGTAAAAAGTGGTAAAAATATCTCTATATAAAATCCGCAATAGCTCGTCAGAATGCATGCCTACAACCCCCCCCCCCCCAATTTTTGTACATTTTCTGAAAGCCTATGAGTTGTAGATATGAATTCATGAAAAAAAATTGGAGGTCGATCGATCGGAACGTCGTCATATTTGTATGAACTCAAAAACTCGATTTTGAAAAAATTACGTCATAATTAAATTATTGTCAAATTAATCATTTGACAATATTTCAGTAAAAAGTTGTCGATTTTCTTCCAAATTTTGATATTTTTTCATTTTGACAAAGGGATCACGGTGTATTTGTGCGATTAAAGGAGGCATGTCAATTTTTCATATTTTGCGTGTATTCTCTATGGGACATGACTTTTTCTCAAATCTCGATTATGCATTCCTGTCTTCTTTGAGCTGTATCTCTCTTATTTCTGCTCAATTTTTATCTGACTTTTAGTATGTTATAAGCTTTCACAAGTGTTCTCTCTATTTTTTGATCAGATGTCGGGATCATGCCCTTTTTTAAAGTACAAAATGTAATTTGAGAATCCCGATTTTGGTCTACGTGTTATCTCTATTGCAAAAGTTTGGGTCTATTGGTAAAGCACTTGCCTCCCATCCCGCTGACCCAGGTTCGAACCCCGGTGGGTCAATTTTTTTCCCCCCTTCTTTTTGTCTTTTATTGTACCATCTGCTTCGACTACTATAACATGTGCAATCACAAACAATGTAATAATTTTTTTTTTAAATTTTGAGTGTTATGTCTAATTGAATGTAAAGTAGTTTGTGTACAACCCTATGCAAAATCTGATTGCCTGTCGTGTATTAAACCTACATGTATGGGTTAATCTCCCATGTATAATGCAATATGAAATCGTCCGTCCATTCATTGTCAACATTAGCAGGATTATTATCTTGCACAAATATTATCACATCTTACAAAGTAATCTGCCAACGGGCAGACAGACCACCTAATTCGTCTTCAGTGACGAATTAAAGTTCTAGTTTGTTTTTGATGAGGAAATCGATTTGTATCATACAGGTTTTGTGTAAAAGCATAAGTGAAATGATGAGGTGCATGTATGACAAAAAAAATTTACAGAGAAATTGAAAATTTATGATTTTTTTTTTTTCAGTACAGGGCAACTTGTGGGAGATGAGCTCGAAAAAACGTCACGGAGTTGCCAATTTGTGTTTGATTGATTACAACTTCAAAAATTCATAATTTTCTTATCGGATTTTGCTCAAATTTTCACTGATTTCTTTCTTAAATTTGTATGCTTCTTTTAAAACCAAGTTAATATCAGAAAGAACTTTCCTCTAAACTAATCTCACGTTCCAAGTACCCGTAACCTCTGAAGTTGTTTGTGTGTTGTTGTTTTTTCTGCTTACCAAATTATTTCCGAGGCCACTATATTTATCATCTTGAAAATGAAAGAATTTTTATTAGCATGAAGGGTGCGTTAGCGCTCTTCATAGAATTAAATTGTTATAATTGTTATATGAGGATATTCGGGCACCTTGCTGCCCAAATATGAGGATGTTCGGCCACTTCACTTCCCCTAATATAATATTCGAGCACTCTGCTGCCCGAGTATAATGGTTGTGTGAATATCGGAACTTTACAAATTTTTCGTTGGGGGGGGGGGGGGGGGGCTACCCCACGCGCTAGCCCGCCTTATACGCCTAATGTGCATCTTTATGATTAATTTTGTGCAATAAAGTATTTATGACAATTAACGCAATTCAATTACTTCATTTGCTTATTATAGTAGGGGGGGAAATAAATTAAACTAATATAAAATTAATTGATGTGATTCCATGATCAACATTCTGTTGATCATGAGGAAGAAGTGATAATTTGTTTAATCTGATATGTGTTTCAAAGTGTGACACCCAAGTTTTATAGAAATGTCTTGGTTAGTAAAAACTTTAGGCACTATTTCCATGTTATAAAAGTTATAGCCAAAAAAAAAAAAAAGTGTAATTTCGTTTAATGCATGGTTATCGCCAGTGGAGTTGACTCGCATTCTCGTATTTTGCACGGGGTTGAATGGAAGGGGACATATGGAGGGGACCAAATGCCACCTCATCATTATTCATGGTTAACCGCTCATGTTACTCTAGACAATTATGACAAAATTATAACAGGCTGAAGGAGGCTTCCTTTCTTGGATGTATCATCATTCTAACCTATCTATGTGGTTTATAGCTTCATTGACTCATCGAACATAATTTAATCACGTCTTTATGAGGACAGACAATTCTCCACCCGCTAGCTTGAACAAGTGTGAAATCATCACACCTACCGTGATCTAATTATACTAAACAGATTGAGTGTTGCGGGGTGCATTATTCGGTTGATTCAACTTTGACACAATATCATTCAGAAAATATGTTACATTTATCTTCTTTTTTAGTCATCACTGGGTCTAAACGCAGCAAGCCAAGGTATTTTGTTTAATTTTTACGATTGTAGTTTCAAGTATTAATACTGTGTCAGAAAATTATCTAGCCTACAAGACAAAAAAAAAAATGTATAGCGTGCTTGTTCATAACGACAAATTTCTACACTACTCTTAAAGCATCTTTCATCTCAATAAATCTCAATAAACCAAGTTCTCTTCCTCGCATCGCTTGCAACCTTAGTTCATCTTCGTGATATAGGCTGCATAGCCCTTTGAAGATTACTAGAAGAAGAAGAAGAACCGAATTTCTAACCTCAACCCTGGAGCCCTACCCTAATCCAAATCGCCCCCCTAAAATCCATTCCCAACCCCGATTCTAACACTGCTAACCCTATATCTTTGATGTAATAAAAATTGCTCATTATTATACGTAGGGCAATTTCAAATAGGTGATGTAATGGTGGACATCACTCCCATTTGTTCTTATACAGTGTACATGTACATAATATGACTGAAGTATTACTTTATCAAAATCTTACGATATATGCACTATTCTCTTTTTAATACAAGGAGCGACCTCCTTCTTTTGGTACTTGCTTTCGGTATACAGTGTACATGTATATTCAACCGTTAATCAATTCAAACTGGACATTTTCACACGTCACTCGGTCTACATTGGGACTGTGACATCATGTTTATCTGACTATCCCCTTTTCACATCTTGGTTACCTCAACATAAATATGATATTAATTTATTATAAAGTTTGGGGTTTTAGAAGTGCTCCTGTAGCTGCAAAATTGTCATGATGATCAAGTTTGTGCAAACCAAATAGCCTTTCTTCCTCCATCACCTTCTCTCTCTCTCTCTCTCTCTTTCTCTCTCTCTCTCTCTCTCTCTCTCTTATACTCTGAAGTAGCTATACTTTTTTCAATGCTTGATTTATTACAAAATCTTACACTGCATAACCCACCTGTTTGGATTCTTTCCCTTAATTATGTCAACATTGACAAGACACTGGTGTGTTGATTTTCCTCTATCAAATACCAATATGTATTTTAGATCTTTGGAAAAGTCACGCAGCATCACAAATAAAATTCATATATGTAATCTTATCCTCTCTTTAGTATTGACTCAAAACAAATAATCGAAACATTTGTATCGAACTCTTTTAATATTTACTCTTTCTGGCAGTTGAAATAACAATTTACATAGACACCTTTTCTTTCCATCTTCAATCGCTACACGCAGCTTCAAATTGAGGGGTCTCAATATTCTATGAAAACTGTAATATGACTTTACATTCACATACACCAGAGGCTGGGAAATAATTGTAAATAATTCTGAAGTCACGATCGCTTTCACACAGCAAAGGTTAAAAAGTACAACTCAGAATGTAAACAATACATTGTATGCTGAACAGTGTTGATTTTTTGGAAGAAAAAAAGAAGAAAAATGCTTGAAGAAGCAGGGCGCTATATCCAGAAAACACAAGCCTTCTCAGAGAAATTCATGTTTGAAATATCGTATTACATGTATTTATCATTATATCAGTAATCCATAACATGTAATATTTGGGAATTTCCATTAATTTCCATTATGGCTTTGAATTCATGCTTCGGGGAAACATGTCAGAGTTTTGTCAGACCTAGCAACAGCTAATACACGGCGGGCGTCCACTGACAAAATCATAAAATATTATTGTTTTAGCAAAGAGGAAACATAATATGATTTTCAGTCACTAAAGAAAATGTTTTATAAAAGACATTAAAAATGACGACATCCCTTACCTCATTCTCTCTTTCTCCCTGCTTTTATAATTAATTATTACAAAGATGTGATAAAAATCAAGTTTGGGATTCACGTTTATTAATATATCCGAATATGTACATGTACTGCACAGGTAACAATATATTTTATTGATCAATTACAGCAATTAAGGGGAAATTGAACAATATCAATGATTAGTCTCAAACAATTTTCATAGATGATTCCTATAGTTGAGGATAACTATCGTAGAGTAATGCTTATATATAATATTCCCAATATGTATTAATTATGACCGTGTTCCGTTCAACGGTACGTACGCACATACATGTACATAGACTACAGCAAGCCATCTAAGACAGGTTACATTTTATGATCATTCCATTATGTTGGTTATTCTCCAGTGAACTGCCGGAAAATATCCCATCTCTCCCAAGTCAATTGACGTGCCATATCCCAGTGGCGAATACATTACAGGATTATATGCATGGGCGCAACAATGTGTCCAGAATATTTGACAAGCTAGCCAAAAAAATATTTATGAATAAATAAATAGATAAAAAATAGATAAATATTTTTTTTAAAGTAATGCTGACATATTCGTTATAAATTATTACTCATGGTTTATAAATTATACATTCAGTATAAACTGAATGCAATCAAATTGTTGATACATCCTCATCCTCGTAAAATGACGTCTCTCATGGGAGGTTCCCCTGTAGACATACATGTATGTAGAATCAAGAGGCAATTTAAATAACTTTAGATATCGTAGCTGGTATGGTGTCGTAAATCAGAGATATTGGATGAAATGTAGTCGCAAGCACATGCTACAGAGTACCGAAGTGCTGACGTCATATTCGCTCGCCGTCCAGGATACTGGTTCCAAACAACAGAGCCCGCGCATGAGGTTCACCGCGAAATCATTCAAGCAACGGGCTGGAGCAGGGCAATTTCAGTGTTTGGCGCTGGTGTGATCACCACGCCATTGTTTAGCACAAACTTGTTTGGAACCAGCAACCTTGACATCTTGGCCGGTATGACGTCACACCTCGGTACTCTATTTCTTTTCTCTTTGTATCTCCACCCAGCATAGTACGCAAATATCTACATAAAAGTAAATAACATATTACCCCATTACCCACTTAGTTATAAATTAGTGCACTCGACCCCAAAAGTGGTATGTGCCACAGGCAAGACAAAAAAAGGGGGCTTTGGAACGAGCGTATCATGAAAAGGATGGTCTTCGGAACTCCTAACATTTTGGAAAAAGGGGGTTCTTAGGAACTGGATTACAATATGAATATTATGCTACGGAACTGGTTCCCATAAGCTCCCATTAGCTCCAATGTAAATACGCTGTGTGTCATGCGCGCGAATGGAAAATGGTCTGTGTATTCACATTCGCATTCATGCGCTCAGCACGAATTCATGAAAACATTGGAACCGGATTGGAAGCAATTGGGAAAGCCCGAAGGAGTTAAGCACCTGGAATGAAACTCGTTTTTAACTTTTCACCAAAAATGATACTCTTCAAAAAGGGCCGGTGCGGGCCAGAACGGCCGGAACGACGGAATACAAAAAAAAAAAAAAAAAAAAAAAAAAAAAAGCGCTGCTTTGGAACGGTTTTCTCTCTTCTTTTTCTCAACAAGAAAATAATGCTATGCTTGGAACGGAAATTTGAGTGTAAAAATGGGGGTCTTCTCTGCGGCACATACCCACCGCACACTATATTCTGAGTGCCCCCCCCCCCCCCCGGGGGTATGTACTTCCTAAAGAGCAATTTTGGACGCCACTGGGGGTTCCCGCCGTCAATTTTTGAACGCGACCCGGTGTGTGTAATAAATGAAGAAGTCTCAAGCAGTATCGGCATATTCATTCATGTAGAAATTTTCATAGACATTTATTTGTATATCATGTGCATTTATAACTTCTACTGAGAATGCTGTATAGATACAAATTCAAATCGTATAAGGATATGCTGAATTTGTGGGAAGACTTTTGGGGGCGGCTTATACCATTTCAAAATAGTGAACTAAAAATTATCGATCTCAGAAAAATACGATTGGGTTTCGAACTTGCACTAACTTGGGTGTTTGTATGTTATCATTTTTATTTAAAATCACGATAAGGAGAATAAAAATATACATGTAAAGTGACAAGCGATCTTTATAACAATATAATCTGATGAAGTTTATGTCCTACATGTAGTTTAATAGTGATACATCATTTACAATTTGATGCCTCGCATTGTTCTTGATAATTATTCCGAGGGTAAATTAAGTGTCATATTTTAACATATGTTTTAAATTTGCCCCATTCATGTAGGCCTAATTTATGCTATTGAAATGCAAGTTCGTTTATCTTCAATTTTTTATTGAGATATCATGATGAGATTAGCTAATGGACAGACGGAGGGACAGACAAAATAATGCACCCAGCATCACCGTTGGTGGAGGTAATGTCTGGACGGACGTCTACCCTTGACTACCCCCCTCCTCCCCCCCCCCCCCCCGACATCCCTTTGGAGTCAGTGATAACCTATAGGCTTTATTTCCTACATTTTTTTAAATCCTGATTTTATTTAATAAGTGTAGCATATAAATCATGAAAATAAAAATGGATTATGCATGGCATAAAGGTTAAAATCTCTGATATTCATCAGCGACTTGAACATGTTTTATTTCAACTTTGACCACAGCCTCTTTGAAAAGAAACCTCCTTGTATCACATACAGACACAGTATATTATAGAAATTTAAAAAATGCCTTTAAATTATTTCTGAACTAAAGAAATTATAAAACTGAATAGCACCAGAAAAAGCTGATAAGGTTATACTGCGCGAAATTAAACATCTATACAGGGCTTCTCCCCCCCCCCCCCCTCTCTCTCTCTCTCTCTCCAAATGCCGTGGTCAGGAAAGAAGAAGGTCTTTGCGATGACATCTTATCTTTGATATCATTCTGAAGAATATGAAGACGTCATGCATGCTATCATCAAACCGTTGCCATCTATCATTTTGTACATCGTCAACAACTGCTAAGTGTTGAATTTTTATCGCTTCAATTCTGCAAGCACCAGATCGGCCATTAGTTACAATCTTGAGCGCCCAGTGCCCATTAACCGCATAATTAATGCATGAAGGTGCAGAAATTGCATCTTTAATTGAATGTGGGTGTTACATGGAGCTATAGAAGACGTACATGCACACCTTCGCATCAGTAATAAAAAAAAATATATATTTATATTCGTACACGACATGTACAGCCTACAGCGTGCATGCAGTGAGAAGTATGAAATAAGCGGGTTATCATCTATTTTTATGAAAATGTGTTTTGTATTCTTCATATTTCATTTCAGCTTTTTCTTCATTTGAGTAAGTGATCATACATGTACATTCAATTTCCCCATGCCAGTTGGTTTTTCTTAACTTAAAATAGACTTACATGTAAAATCTTCTCTCGAGCGGAAATGCTACTTATTTCAAAACACACATCACACACACTGAAAAAAAAAAAGTTTAATATAAGCAAGCAAACATATTCACTCGAAAAATATCAATTATTAGACATATTGAGCATTAATACTTTTATTCTCTTGTATAGGAGAGTAAAAGTAGCACCACTCCCCCCCCCCCCCCCCATGAGAATAATAAAACACAATACCACATATATACAATTATTATTATTACAAAATATAAATTTCTCACAAAATCGTTTGAAATATACAATATTAAGAATATATTTGCCGAATCAATCATGCACGTACAAAGTGGGGAAAATCGGCCCTTTTTAGAATTGTAGTTTTGTGTATAGTAGTGTTGGCCATTTAACGTGTGAATTTATCTTTCTTTTATTGAATTTCTTTGTATATTTTATCTCGTAATTAAAAGGCCTTTCAAATTCAGAGAAATAAGACAATATGGACGACAGATATTGGACATGAAAACTTTTGCTGCATATAAATAACTCTACTCACAAAAACAAAACAAAAAAGGTGCGCACATAGGGAGCAACCTCATTGGACGAAGGTATGACATCATTTCATTCACAAAATCTGATTTCAAGTTTACTGAACATCAGTTCACTGTCTTATTAGATGGGAAGCTGTAGAATAAAAGTTCAATATATTGAGTGAAAATTAGTGAATATTATAGACGCTGTGAGTGATTTGATCTGCCAACAACTTTGAGTCATAGTTTGCCACCCTGTTTTTAATGCGTCGTCGCAGATTTCTCATTAAACAGACCTTCACTAGAATTGAAGTTGTTGCGTGACAACGTGGACTTGGTCATGAAACTTGACAGATCACGGCCAAATCTGAATAAGACAATACTCGTACCAATTCGAAGCACCCAGTTACTAATCATCCCACGTGCGCATAAATGGGACATTGCTCCCTTTGTCAATTTAATGCCGTAACGTACAAATGTGTAGTAAGCAGCATGGCGAAAAGGACCACATAACGGTAGACTAATATAGGTTTTCCCGGCCAATTGAGTCAAAATAGCGGGCATATGCGTTATATGTCATTCAAGTTCGAGAGATTTTTGTAAGCCTGCTGTTCTCACGGTTCAATTTTAAACTCCAGAACATTCATCTTCGTCAAATTGCATTCAGTAAGAGCATTCAAATAAGAACGGCCAGGACAACATACAGTATACGCATTATGAAGGCGGGGGGGGGGGGGGGGGGGGGGGGGGGGCAATAAACTTCCCCTATTCTCACAATGAGAGTTATATTCATTTGTGAACACATGGGGGTTATCATTCCATCTCTCCCAAACCATCACCCCCCCCCCCCCCCCCGCCCACCCAAGACAGGGTTTTTCAGGTTATGTCTTAATCCATACTGAAACATTCATATATACGTGCCAAGAGTACTGTGTGTTGCTCTTACAACGAGATCATAAAGTGAAGTGACAATAATAGGCCTTTTCTTATAAAGCTACTCGCTCCTTACACAAATTATTCAAATGAACATAAACAATACAAATACAAAAATATAATTTGGATGAAAAGGATTGCGCACATTCCATACATGTAGATGCTCGCCTGTAGACGGAATTGAATGTTTAAACGCATGCAGTTTACATTTTCAGACGAAATTGAATGCTCTTCACCTGATTTTCTAAGTTGAGTGGTGTTATTTCAATTCGGTTTGACAAAAGTTGGCGATCGCACGATGAAAAAATCCAATTGAATCAAATTATTTGTAATTTGAATGATGATCCTGATCGTTATTCATATTCGTTCTAAATTGAGTGCTGTTATCGACCATTTGGGTGCTATTTTGACGAAATTGGACGGGAAAACCTATATTAAAAAATTATTGATTGTCACAAATGGGCCCCTATCGAACTGACATTTTGCGAAAGTACATTAAGATGTTATGAAGCAATACGTTTGTTTGTGTATGCAGTTCTTGACCAAGTACAGTACATTGATGATCAGGGCGTCACTAAAGAGCACTGGCGTACTGGTCGGGGGGGGGGGGGCTTGGAGGGGCTGCATCACCTCCCCCCCCCCAAAAAAAAAAAGTTCTACGACCTAAAAAAGAAAAAAGAAAAGTTTTTAGAAAAGAAAAGTAAAGAAAGAAGAAGGAAAGAAAGAAAAGGAAGGAGGAAAAAAAGGAAGAAAGAAAGAAGAAAGATAAAAAGAAATATGTCCACTTCATATACCTGGCTAGAAAAAAAATTGTTTTTCTGATTACAGTAGTACGTCTTTTAGATCGTATAAATGGCTGAATTTCTTAGTATCTCCCCTTCCATCTTTTGCATGCAAGATATATTTGTTTATCCCAATTTTCTTATTATAGGAGGGGAACTTTCCTCTTATACCCAAACTATAGCCCCTTTACAATAGGCTCACACACTATCGTGAAATTTCTTTCGAAAGTGAAGGTAGTAAATAATGAGTCAATGTTACAGCACACTACTCAGGCTCCGAAGTGCTTAGAATGCAAACTTTCACTATTCAAAACAAAAAATCCTCTTACTCTGTCGCTCCACTCCTTGGTTTAATACACTTAAACTAAAAAAAAATTGTTTTTTAAATCTATAAACAGGTATTACATAGGCAGAGAGAAATTGTCCCCGAAATTGAAAGTCACAAAAAGATTAATGACGATATAAGCTGCTTCAGTATCCCGCAAGAGAAAAAAAGAAAAGGGAGGATATTAAGCTCAGACTTTGATCATTACGGTACTTGTGTGCATAAAAGTGGTCTAAAATGCAATGTTTCAAACTACAAAACGTATAATTTTCTGGTTCGTCGCTACGCGACCTCGCAAAATAGAATCTTTAATTTAGCAAGGGCGTTGGACTCTTAAAGTGCAACATTTTAATGGTACAGCGAAATGGAAAGTCTTCTTATTTGTGGGAGGGGCGGGGATGTTCCCCACCCCGGCCCCCATTCAAAGGATTTATATACGAGTGTAATATGTATTGCGTTCCTTACGCTTTAGAAAATAGTTCAATTCTTACTGCAGTCTCAGCCCCCTCAAATTTTTTGGCTCATTACGCCACTGCTAAAGAGTGATACCTTCCATTCAAATTTCCCTTGGCGAATACATAATTTGGTTTGGCAAATTGGTTTATTCCCTTGTCCTAATAGCTTAATTTTTCCTTTTAGTTTGCTTTCTCTTATCAAATATTGGATTTTAGGTCGACAACACCTTGATTTTTTTAAAGCATCACCCCAGTACATGTTGATTTTGTTATTCAGTCATTTGAGTAGATTTCAGTTGATGATAAATGTGCACAAAAGGGCTTATTAGATCATGAGAGTGATGACTTGGTAACAAGCGACCTTTATCTAATTTTGGAATGACATGTATCTGTCAGCCCTTGTGATATGTACGTTGCATGGAAGCACGCAGACATATGGGAACAGAAACCATCCTTATTTACTTTTTCTCATGACTCCCGACCGGAATCGGGCGCGAAGTATTCTGAAACGATGGGGGAAGAGTCATGAAGCAATCAAGTTTGGAACGTGCTTTGTCCCTTAAATAGAGGCTTTATTTAGGGCTTGGTTTGCATATTGACAATTCTTTCGTTGCCCCTCAACCATCGCATGTATGCATGATTTATCCAAATGTCAACTCGGTTACCATATCCGCTGAACGTTTTACGAGCCCCTTACCCGAAACGACTACAGTGTGTGGGCGGGGCGTCAAATAAAATCACACCGAATCAAAATGTTCGAAAGATCAAGCAAATCAATTACTTCACGAACGATCATCTCTGAATGAAATTGAAGAAATATAAGTGGAGTCAGCAGGCACATCTCACTTCAGTACTTATCCTTTTCAACTTTGGAACAACTACAGCAACTATAAGTCTGCGCTATTTGCTATACCACAGATCTTTTCAACTGAGTTTGTAATTTGCTTAAGGTTCATTGATTTTATCAATATGCCTACTTCAAACGATTTGACAGTAATTTCGGTAAGTAATTATTACATTATTTTCAGGGTTGGCACGTTCAAAACACTGCTTGTTTTTTGTTTGTTTTTTATATAAAGGCATGTTTTTTCTTGTTTGTTTTTTTCCTTTAAAAATATAGATGATGTGTTACAGATTTTCTATGCATAAGTTTTTCAATGTATGATTTTTATTCTTAAATTCCTTGGTTATGTCTTTTATTTTGGCATGTATACTATAGTTAGTTATTACAATACCAGTGAGGACAAATCTCCCCCCCCCCCCCTCCCCCGTTGCGGGTTACTCGACGGCCCGCGAGGCCAGTAGCATGTCGTTTTCAGAGGTTTTCTGACAACTTTCGCAATCTCTTAGGCCGTCGGTCGTCGGTCTAGCGGGCTGTTGGTCTACCTGGGAAGTCCCCGTCTAAATATATTTTATTCTTCTAGCCTTTTAATACAAGCCTTGTTGATCAACATAAACACAACAAAAAAATAACCCCCTCCCCTTTGTTTTATCCTGCCCCTTAATCTGATGTACTGCTCATTCCATGACGGCAAAATCATAATCATTTTCATTTCAAAACAAGGTCATTATATTTGATCATCAGTTTTAACATCTGATCTATAAAAAAAAAAAATATTACATAAAAGACACATCATAAGGTTTTACTGTAACTTTTTAATTATTAAGGGAATACCTATCACTTAAAAGGGTACCAATCACCCAAAATAATTTTGCTCTGTATGTTAGAGGTTTCATGTCGTTATACTTTATTCAAAATATAGGCTTCAAATATTAATTCTATAAAGAGATATTGCAATTTCAATTACACTTTCTATAAGCGTAAAAAGCGACTCGTGAGTATACTACTCGACGCACCCGTACGCGCTCGCTAAAATAAAGGCTCGCGCGGAACCAAACTCGGAGTTCGGTTCCGCGCGAGCATTTTATGTTATCCTTTATTTCCTTCGTACTCATTAACTGTTGACCTATAGAATAGCAGACAAAGTTCTTTGAGGTTGATTTTATACTTTCTAGCTGTACATAAATTATTTTTTCAGGTGATTGGTACACTTTAAGAGTCAGAGAAGAGAAGCGAATGACATGGTATATGACTGAAATAGCCTAAATACAGACCACTTTTCTTTTCTCTGCCAGTTGAATTCATATTTTCTAATTTTGTATATATCTTTGTTTTAGAAATTATATATAATCTCGAATTTTTTTCATTTTCTCAATCTGTAAATAATATAATTTTAATCTAGTAATTTGTATGTTTGAGGACCCCCACTAGAAATAAGCTCTCAAGCTTTCGTGGGTTATCCTGCTCAAGCTTATTCCATTTTTTAAATCTGTTTTTCTTTGACTATTCTTTTGTTGTATGTTCGAAGCTTGGCGAATAAAAATCAATCAGTTAATCAATCGAATAAACGATTTTGACAAAATTACCGCGTTGAAAGCACTTATTTCCATTGAAAAGAAATACCGTACGTTTAAACAATTAAAAATAAGAAAACGTGTCCCTCCCCTCTCTCACTGTAGCTCTCTTTCTCGACAAGCACAGTGAAGGATTCACTTTTATACAACTATGCCTGGGATTTCGTCAGTTTGCACGCGGGGAATTTACATTATATTTGTAATTCATGTTTTGTGTGAATATGTGCGTGTCAGCGTATGTACTATTGTAGATACTGAGTGGCGTAGCTACAGAAGTGCACGTGTTTCTCCGCACAACACAAATAAAATGAAAATAAACATCTTTTTTTTTAAGAGAGAAAAGAAGAGGGAGATTGGGTTTCATTTGAAAAAAAAAGACGAGAAAACGACATAACATGACCCTCACCCTATGCCTGATCTGCCGTGCTAATTTGTATTCCATTCACCTGGTAAAACCGCCCCCCCCCCCTCCCCCTCCAGGCATGCTCATGCTCCCTCAATGGATGGACCCATGTTATGCCCTAGGTAGGTACTCACCGAAAGAAATAATCCTTTTGGCAAGTGGTTCCATTCTCCTTTCGAGTCATCTAGCGTGAGGCGATCGAGTTTACTCTTCTCTCCACCTGAATTACATGTGTAAATGAAATTAGTCATGTTTAAACACAATTTTCTTTATTTTCTTTTTACAACGCAGCAACACGGAGGGGGGGGGGGCACATTGGAAACCTCCACACAATATTTTGGAAAAAATAACCCGTCCATTATATAAGATAAGACATTTTCGTTTCAGAAAACGTTTCCATAAAAGGCAAAACACAATCTTTTGGAACATTCTCGTCAATGAAGAAAAAATCTCAAGGTGAAACATAGAATATGCCACTTCCTTTGAGTAATTATGTTACCGAGAGTTATCGTGTTTTTTTTTTTAATGTGCACAAAGTGTATTTTCAAATTTGCATAATTATGACAGCAAGTTTATTACCTGACCCCACAATCACTTGTATTGTATCAGCCAGAGAAAACGCTAAACCATTCCATGCAAAAGTAGAGCACAGAAAGTCATGTAATCCAGTTACCGTCCGTGCAGGGGGGGGGGGGGGGATGTCTCAATGAGACCTGTATCATCCGCGTAAATCACTTTCTGAAAAGCACCCTAAACGGGGATTGCAGCAGGAGTGGTTTTGATACACTAACTCAGGGAAACCCGTCTAACATCTCTGATTTTTATATCCTTAAACGGCGATTTCTGCGGATCTTCTTCTTATTAACTCTGATTTTGATACCCTTTTTCTTGATTTTTGCTGTTTTTGATACCCTAAACGCGTAACCCTGGTTACGCCTAATGCTGAAAAAGTACCCTTTTTATCCGTTTTCGTGTACGCGGATGATGTACATGTCTCAATGAAACATGCCCCCCCCCCCCGGGCGTCCATGTGGAACTGCCCGTATGCACTTCCCCTAAAAATAAAATAAACAAAAACCCACCTTTGGCACAACACATCTAATAGTTGCCCTGTAAGACAGACCCACCCCCCCCCCCCCCCTTCCGCTCCCAATAAAAAGGGGGGACAGTCGCTTGTAGTCTACTGGGTAGTTGCTCGAAGCAAAATTCATTCAATGCAGATGCAGGCTGATGATGTGAACGGGTGCTTAAAAGCACCTTGAAAGCACCTGGAATGAAACTCGTTTTCAACTTTTCACCAAAAACGATATTCTTCGAAACGGGTCGGGGCGGGCCAGAACGGCCGGAACGACGGAATGAAAAAAAAAAAAAAAAAAAAAAAAAAAAAAAAAAAAAAAGCGGTGCTTGGTATGCTTTGGAACGGAAAATTGAGTGTAAAAATTGGGGTCTTCTCGGAGGCACAGGTACCCACCGCACAATAGTCTAGAATCTATATACTGAGTGCCCCCCCGGGGGGGGGGGGCGGGGGAGGGAATTACGTTATGGTAGTTAGATGTATGATGGGGGGTCCCTTATGGCAGGCCAAAGGGGAGTATATTCGTCTCTTGCATTTATATTCATCTCTAATATATATTCGTCTCTAATATATTCGTCTCTTGTATTTATCTCTGAAGAAATATATTCATCTTTTGAAGTTGTTTATATTTATCTCTATAAAAATATATTCAGCTTTTCAATATTTTCGTCATTTTAATCTATTCATCTCTTCAATATTTTCGTCTTTTTCATTATATTCATCTCTTCAATATTTTCGTCTTTTCATTATATTTATCTTTTTTATATATTCAGCTTTTAAATATTTTTGTCATTTTAATCTATTCATCTCTTCAATACTTTTATCTTTAAATTATATTCCTGTATTTCATATATTCATCTTTTCAATATTTTCGTCTTTTTAATCCATTTATCTTTTGAATGTTTTCATCATTAATTATATTCACCTATTTCGATATTTTCGTCTTGAAATTATATTCATCCTTTATCATTTAGATGTCTTTTTGTTCGTCCTTGACAATATTCGTCGTATCTATTCGACTCCAGAGCCCTTGATCTGTGCGACTCTGCATGTGCGGCATTTATTCCACAGCAGGTTTGTTCGTCTTTGAAATATGTTCGTCTTTTAATATATTCGTCTTTGAAACATTATATTCTTCTTCTCCAATGGGCACGAGATGGCGCTGCTCTCTGCTCTTGCTCTAACTCAACCTCGGCGCAGTCGGCACCTGTATAGCAAACCCCGCTATAGTATTAGTTTTAAAGTCTTTCAAAAATAGATCCACTCATAACTCTATTCTGTCTTTGTAGGCATATCCCAAAGTTCCTTTTGCCGCCCCCCCCCCCCCCCCCCACCGAGCCTCTTTGTCTCTCTCTCTCTCTCCCTTCCTTCCCCCTCTGACAGGCTTTCATTTTCTCATACTCGCTTATTCTTTCTGACAACCGATCTGTAAAAATGACTCCAATGGAATGAGGACAAAAAGTGGCATATCCAGGATTTTGTAACGGGGGGGGGGGGGGGAGCAGGGGAATTTAATGGGTTCCAGTTTTTCCTCCATAATTCTCTTACATGGAAAAAAAGGGGGTTATCACATAATTATTTTAAGGTCTGTTTTCCGTCCAAAATTCTCTGACAAGCAAAAGGGGGGAAAATGTTATCAGTTCTAAAAGGAAGCACATTTTTTTGTTGTCAATAGTTGTCAAGGGCATTCTACCCCCTGCCAGCCCCCCCCCCCCCCGGTTACGCTATAGTGCCCCTACCTCATCCCCCCCCCCCCCCCCGACGAAATTGTCGCTCTCGTTGGCTGAACCCAAACTAAATGACGATCAGCAAGCAAAAACTTTTATGAGCCACTTGAGGAGAACACCCTTGGCAAACAGAGTTCCATCAGTAACGCCATCACCTCCATCGGGACTGCAGAAGGATAGACCCTGGCCTAGCTAGGGCTAGAGCCAGCCCAAGGAGCCACCGTGTCGGTCGCTATTCGGCTCAGCTATTCCGCTTGCATGATCTAACGACAGCCATTTGTCTTGCCGTTATTCAGTGATATAACATTAGGAATTTATAAATTTGGCACACTGAATTTTGCCTCTGATCCATAAGAAATATGATAGTGAACTGGATTTTAGTTAGCGTTTCTTCTTACCCGCTGGGTCTGCTGCAATTGCTGCGGACGTCTGCTAGCGCATGATCTCATTGGATGTCGTCGAACTCACGTGATCGATATACACGCCCATATTACGTCATCAATAACAACAAACGGTTTCACGTTTTTGTCAAAAGCATGCATATTCCCGGGGATTGATGCGGGACCTATTGGACTCATCGAGCCTTAATTATACATTTTTAGAGTTTGAAATTTCATGTAAATCACATTTTTCATATTTTCAATTTAATACTATGGGAATTATAATCATCACAAAATTCCTTGTTTTCGCGTGTAAACCTATGGCAGGCGAGACCCTTTTTGGGTCAAAAGCATGCATATTCCCGGGGATTTATTGGGGGTCTATTCGACTAGTTGAGTCTTTACCTTACCTATTCAGAGCTTGAAATTTCATGTAAATCACATTTTTCATAATTTCAAATAAATACTAGGGGAATTAAAATTATATCAAAATCCCTGTTTTTGCGTGTTAACCTATGGCAGTTGGAAGGCCAAAAGTATGCATATTTCCGGGGATTTATGTGGGGTCTCTTCCACTTTTTGAGCCTTCATTAAGCTATTTCAGAGTCTCAAATTACATGCAAGCCACATTTACAATAAATTCAAGGTAATAATAGGGGAACTATAATCATTCTTAAAATCCCTGTTTTTACGTGTTAACCCTATGGCAGACGACTTTGTCAAAAAGCAGGATGATCCCTAAGATTTATAGTGGCATTTATTGAAAGTAAAGGTTCAAGAAATGTTTTTTTTTTTGAACTATCCATCCTTCCTCTCGTTCAAAAATCAGACTTGAAAAAGAGTAAGATATGAAATATCAAGAAAAAAGGAGACATCTTTTCACGTGTTATACCTATGGCGAACGTATTTTTCCGAGTCTTTTTTAACACAGCAATTTACGCTTGCCGAATGTACTACGGAAGTAGGTGAGAGTAATCTGTCTTGATACTATTAAAAGTCTTTGCCCTAGCTACATGTAGCTAGCTAGCTCCGGCGCGGCCGGCCGGGGGGGAGTCGCGCGCGCGCGCATATGTTCGAAAGTGGTAAAGCGCCATCTCGTGCCCATTGGAGAAGAAGCATATAATATGTCAAAGACAAATATATTAAGAGACGAACATATTATTTCAAAGACGAACAAACTTGTGGAATAAATGCCGCACAGAGTCGCACAGATCGAGGGCTCTCGAGACGAGTAGATACGAGCGCCATCTCCTGCCATTTATCTCAAAAGATGAATATAATTTCAAGACGAAATTATCGAAATAGGTGAATATAATTAAAAGATGAAAACATTCAAAAGATGAATAGATTAAAAAGACGAAAATATTGAAAAGATGACTATATGAAGTAGATGAATATAATTAAAAAATAAAAGTATTGAAGAGATGAATAGATTAAAATGACAAAAATATTTAAAAGTTCAATATATAAAAAAAAGATGAATATAATGAAAAGACGAAAATATTGAAGAGATGAATATAATAAAAAGACGAACATATTGAAGAGATGAATAGATTAAAATGACGAAAATGTTGAAAAGCTGAAGATATTTCTGTAGAGATAAATATAAACAATTTCAAAAGATGAATATATTTCTTCAGAGATGAATATAAATACAAGAGACGAATATATTAGAGACGAATATATATTAGAGATGAATATAAATACAAGAGACGAATATATTAGAGACGAATATATATTAGAGATGAATATAAATACAAGAGACGAATATATTCCCCTTTGGCTTGCCATAGTCCCTGTGCACCTAATATTTCAGAGGCCGCGGAGCGTTTTTGAAAATTGGGGGGGGGGGGGCTGATCTGATTTCACTCATTAATGCACCGGCGTAAATTCAGTTTAAGCAGTGGGGGTATGATCGCAACATTGAGGAAAATTTCTAAAGTTTAGGGGCGCCGATAAGGGCTATTTCTGGAAAAAGGGGGCACCTATATACAATGGAAAAATATACAATCTCTAAACATTGTCATATATACCCTACATTGTGATTACATTTATAAGGATTTCAATTATGTTTCTCTCTTACAGACTCTAATATAAGTTACTTAAGCATCCAAGTTTGCAGTTGAGTTTGATGACCTACATATTAATGTGCGAGCGAGCGAAGCGAGCGAGCAATTTTTTAAGATCTGTGAGGCTGCATGGTGATCAACAGCATCTTATAAAGAGAAAAAAAAAAGTTCTGAAAGGTGTATAAACACAGTATCGGCATGAGATACTGAAAAGACCTCTAATAAGTAACAAAACTACATGTATATCAAATATAAATGTGAGCGAGCGTATAACGAGCAAGCCTTGACGAAATTAAAGTAAAGTTGCTCTAAATCGCTATAAATTAGGGGCACAAATTATGGAGCAAGAAAAAAGGGGCCCTAATCAAGAACGATAATAGCACTTATCAAAAAAGAAAAGGAGCAGGAGTATGTCATATTAAAAAGAGCAATTATCAGAGGATGAAACATGTGGTATTTGTTGCACATGAATATTGGCACTTTATACCAGAGGTAAAAAGGGCACTTATGAGAATGGAAAAGGGGTGTTTTTGTTTTTGTTTTTGTTTTTTATAAAGGAAGAGGGGCTCTTATCAGAAGGAATTGTACTTCTTAGAAAGAAAAGGAGCCCGTTTTAAAATGAATTAAGAAAACTTATCAGAGGCGTAAAGGGGCACTCGTCATAGAGATGTCATTTAACAGAAGGCGAAAGGAGCACTTGTCGAATTAGAACGGGCACCTCTCAAATTTGAATAGATATGGCCACAGGTAAAGATGCATTTATCAGACGGAAAGGGGGTAATTCTTGTATCTGAAAAGTGAAATTGGAAAAAAGGCAGTTATTGAAAGAGATTAATAGGAACATTTGATGTAAATAATTTAATACGGAGTTGTCGAAGGAATTATTTTATTAGGAGTTTTATGGAGATGAAAAGGGAAGAGGTTCGTTTATAAAAATAAAATAAAAAGGAGCACTTATCAGAAAGAATAGGGGCAATTATAAGATTGGAAAAGGGGAAGGTATTATAATATAAAGGATACTTATAAATGAGGAAGGGGCACTTCTTACTAAGGAAAAGGGACAGTTGTCAAGGAAGAAGGGGCACCTCTCAGATTTTAATAGGCCTCTAGCAATTATCAATGGTAATAAAATCAAATTTTGAGATTGTGAAATTCAACGGGCAGGAATATAAAGGAAAGGGAGCACTTATCTAAAGTAATCCATGTAAAAGGGGGAACTTCTAGGATACCCAAGTTTCTGAAATACTGGGGACACTGTACCCCTCCCTCCACCCCACAGGAGGAAAGATAAGAATTAAGACGTTTCTTTCGAGGCTTGTGAATAAGATGTCTGAAATAAGACCTTTTTTGCAATATTTTGACTCGTTTTGCGCATGAATACGGTAAGATGGGGGGTTGCACTTCCGGACACTTAACAAAAATTAGCCTGTCAATTTTGCCGTCAGATTTTACGAAAAACATGCCTCAAGTAACACTAAAACCAGTGAATACTTGCAATTCACATGATTTTCAACCTATCCTGTGAAAGATTTGTGATAACTTGCATGAAAAGTTGTTCGATTTAAATGACCTGTCCGGATTAACAACCTGTCCGGAATTACAACGTCTGGGTCATAGGTCTGGGTATACCGATCGCTATAATAAATATAAAAATGTTGTATTCGTTGCGTGTTTTTTAGATTTATCAGAACGCGCAGCGCAGTTAATTATGAAAAGGACACTGCGCAGACTTCTTGGGCACTCTAACTTAATTAATTAGCTAGCCATGCATATCGCAACTTGTTTTACTAACCACTCTAAGATCAAGACTAAGTTAAACGTTAATTTAGATCTAACATTTAACATAGTCTAGTTAGACTCTTCGGGACTGTAGATCTACGTTAGTTTTTATCTTAGTCTGACTCTAAATTAGACTTCTAAGTTAAGTTAGATCTAGAAGTAGAAAGTCTACTCGATCTAAATAAACTAAAAACTGAAAGTGGGTGACTGATATGTTAACGTTAGATTACCAACCTTCCCTTGATCTCTTACTATCAGGAAAGTAGTCGAAGTCGAGAGGACCCTTGCCCTTGCCTTGGCTTGGCCCTGGCCTTGGGCCTTTTTCCCAATCTGGAGGCGATGCTGGTGAGGCCAGAAGATCCCCATTCGAAGTTTAAAGACTGCAAAAGCAAACAAGTTGAAATCAGTGAAATGGCCAAGGTGATTAATAACAGACAGAATCGCCTTTGGTTTCTGATCCTCCCTGAAGGTTGCCTGAAGTTAAATGACAACGACATTTTCAGTTGCTCAGCTGCGCTTCAATTGCATTGCATATTGGCCGGCCTATCCTAGCCTGCGCCTGTATATATCGCGCGCTTTATTATTATATACGGTAGCGCTTTAGCTAGATCTATGAAAAATCAATATTGAGCGTACATGTACATGATACATGGTACAATACATGCGCATAAAATCGAAAAAAAATATGCGCTATATTTTAACGCACGTTAAGTATAGTACCATGCGCTTAGTACGCGTACGCGAAGTCGATCCGCGGCCGGCCGGCCGGCCGGGTAGCGATATGTTTTTTTCGGAGGATGGGAAAGTCACTAGACGAAAATCGACGCTCCTGATTGGCTTAAAAACTCTTGAGATAGATGTGATTCAGTCGTTTTGTTAAAATGCAGAGTTTAGTAAGTCGATTCAAGTACATGCACAGCTAATGTACGTATACTGTATATACGCAACATGCATGCAGTACACATGCAGTGGGCTCACTACTCGGATTCGAACACCTATCCATCTAGCTTTTACCCTCTCTTTATATGTATACAATGTATGTCATGTAGCATCGTATCATACTTTCAGGTGTGCTCTTTAATATTTGCAATAAAAAAATGGCAGAAGTCACATGCTTTGCATTAGTTAATGAAATAACAAAAGTTACTCATATGTATTGACAAAAAATAAAGATGTTTGAATGGCAACAAACACAATGTAGTTATTATGATGTTTGCATTCAAATGTGGAGTACGTTTTAACCCTGAGTGTGGAGGTAAATACCAACCAAGAGAGACAATTGCATATACTTACTATGGGGAAACATTCTTGAAATTAAGTCATATTGAACAGAAATATTAAAGAGTCTACATTAATAAAACTAAAGATTTTGTGTCATGCACAACACAGGAATATACACATCACAGGCATAGGCTCACGACACTACATCACATTTATGTCCCAAGTATTTGTAATTTCACTTTGTATCTTCTTAAACCGATAGTTTATATCCAAGTTTCAAATAAAAAAGTTCCCCCTCTTTTACCTTTCTCTCCATTGAAAAAAATACCCCTCTGTTTTCTAACATTTAGTCTTATCCCCTTTCAAATGGCAAGATTTCCATTTTCCACTTTTTTCTGACTCATGTAGGCCTATGCCAAGAAAATAATATATTCAAATTCTTTTTAATTCACAACCCTTTTATTCTGACTGGGCTTTTCAGGAGCACATGATGACTGGGGAGGGGGGGGGGCATTGTGACCCTCACCAAGAATCTCGGAGATGGAATACCCGATTTACACACAATTTTGCATGGTGATAGAGTAACTTGTAAACAACAATCCTGTCAGGCTAATTAAAGCAACATTTTTTTTCTATAGTTTTTTTCTGTACATGTACATGTATTCTTTTTTTTAAAACCTGTTTTGGATATGACATTCACATTGAGACTTAAAATAAATAATTTAGTTCAATATATTTCAACATGTGTGCGTCTCGCACTTGTACACAAACGTATAAAAAAAATACTAGTACTCCGTTTCTGGATGACCATGACCTTTGCTTGCCATAGATGTGACCTGAAAACGCTTCGTTCGATTCTTAGTGAGCCGACTGCATGCGTATACACCGGATGCATGTTGCGTATATGGTATACATTGTACATTGCATTGCATACGTGTAGCTGTACTAGCTGTGCATGTGCTTGAATCGACTCACTAAACTCTGCATTTTAACAAAACCACTGAATCACATCTATCTCAAGAGTTTTTAAGCCAATCAGGAGCGTCGATTTTCGTCTAGTGACTTTCCCATCCTCCGAAAAAAAATATCGCGGCCGGGTACGCGTACTGCATGCACTGCATGGTTAGGCCAGGAGCCTGTCCCGAAATAGTCACCCCATTTTACCCATAAGATTTGACCCCTTAAAGTTACTTAGACCATCTAATTCATTGACAAAAAGGTATCAGCCTGACCGTAGCCGCCGGGTTTAGCCCCCAGAGCCCCCAAAAGGGACCCCAAAGTCGGGTCGATTTCAGGCTCACCCATGCATAGCCTCTTGTCGAGGCCCTGGCGCTGTTGAAATCCTTGGCGATATGGAGGCAAAATTTCTGGCGAGCGAAGCGAGCCAGAAAAACCGAGGCGCTTGCGCCGAGGGCCTCTTGACACCCGATCTGAATTTCTTTTGTATTTCATTGTTTTGACGAATATTCCGACCAAATTTTGGTCGGTGAAAATCATCCAATAAGCGCGAGCTACCATGACGTAATGTTAAATATTCATGACTCGACTGCTTGCTATTTCTTACATATTAATTAATCGCAGCCCAAAATGGCGTTCAACGTTTCTTCCACGACGAGTGATGACGATATTTGAAGAGCTTAGAATATGCCGCTAGAATGTTGAAGATTGACAGATTCAAAGATTTGCAAGTTGATGCAATCAAATCTGCACTTACAGGACAAGATGTTTTTGTGAATCTGCCTACTGGCTATATGGAAAAAGTGTTATTTTTCACGCGCTACCGCTCTGTGCTGATTACCTCCGTGGGCCAGGGATGGAGAGTGAGACTGCTGCTTCGCGCGCGAGGGCCAGGCGGATCCCCCGGGGCCTTGCCGGGCAGTGAAGTTGCTGGTAACTCCTTGGTTACATCATCTTCTAGTCTATCATCTTCACGAAGCATTTTGTTGATTATTTCCCCTTTGGTGTCTCTGATGAGAGACCAGGTGAAGTCGCTCAAGAAACGTGGACTTCAAGCCATCTATCTTGGGGACGCTTCGCACAAGATGTGACTTTAGAAGGTATAATTTTGAATTTGACTTGAAGCTTCACTTTCGAAAAAAAGCTTTGATCATAGACTAAGTCAACTTTTCAGAATTGATGGAGATGCATCTATTGTTGAACGGTGGCTTTTATTGCCCATTCTTCATTATTTGTAAATATATGAGAAATATATATATCTTGAGAAATATGTACATTTGTCTTATTTCAAATTACCATGGTTTGTAAGCTAGAGATCGAATTCTTCATAATGTGCTTGTCTGTGAATGTATTTTGAGCAAGAGATTTACGTAATCCCCCCCCCCCAAAAAAAAAAATAATAGACTAGTCCAAAACTGAAGTCATGTCAATAAGTTTCGCGCAATTTGTTGCATCTGCGCGTAGCCTGAATGTCATCAGAATGACACGTGCGCGCCACTGATCTCTGTAGAGATAAGTGGTGCGCGCGCACAGAATCAGTCTAAAAACACAAAATATTTCATAACTAATTCATAAAAAGGCCAGAATTCTACAAAACCAGTAGAAGTCAGAATAAGAAAGGTCAAACCTAGAACTCTTACTCTTTTAAGAAACCTTTTAACTGGTTAATTCCCACCATTAACAGCACTGCTAACCAATTAACAAAATTACCTTGTCACTGCGAGTCGATTACTTTCCCCATAGAAACACGTGTAATTTGGGTGTTCTACGTTTTTGTGAGGCAACATAAAAAGGCCGTTTTCAAACAAAATTGGCCAGAATTCTACATATGAGATGATAACATTTTTATGCTCAGCAGCTTCTTTGTTTCTTCAATATTCATATTCCTTTTTAACTGAATTAAATTGTTAAAAAGTGAAAAAGATATAAGTATTTCTAAAAGTTGAAATTTACGTTTTTCATGATTAATGTACAGGGTTCTATGGAGGGAATCGCAGAGGGAAAGTGATACGCGCGCGCGCATGGTTGAGAATGCAACACACTTTTTGGTATGAAGAAATCCTTGAGATTTCATTGGCCAATTTGCTGGGCGATCGCCGCGGTAATCTAACTATTGACGTTTTCATGCATAATTCAGTAGGAAATCGTGCCTCATGAATATATAATTCAGGTCGGGTGTCAAGAGGCCCTCGGCGCAAGCGCCTCGGTTTTTCTGGCTCGCTTCGCTCGCCACCAGAAATTTTGCCTCCATATCGCCAAGGATTCCAACAGCGCCAGGGCCTCGACAAGAGGCCAACCCATGCATGCACCAAACTTTGCCAGTAGGAAGTAGTATAACTGGACATTACAAAACACAAAAAAACTGACAAAAGTTTCCGTCGGGATGGGGTGTCAGACAGCCCCTAAAAATTGGGGTAAGCCCAGAGACCAAATTTTGTCAGAAGGAAGAGCTATAGATGTTCATTCTAAAAATATAATTTTGAGTATAATAATCTTCTTCAGGTGCAATTTGGTGTTAATTGGCCTTCTGGTTATTAAGTTATTAAATTGTGAAAAATGTATTGCTTTCTCAAAAGTAGCCAAAAAATATTGTCAGGATTATGTGAACACACCCATTGTCCATCTTCACCTGTTTGACAAGGCATAATAGAAGAGCTTTTCAGGTATCTGTGGTATGTGACTGCCAGGCTGAATGTACTATTCATGTGTTAATTGCACAGATACCAAGCAAGCTCCTCTAGTATGCCTTGTCAGATGGTAAATGGCTGTGTTTACATAAAAGTCCTGACAATATTTTTTGGCTACTTTTGAGAAAGCAATACATTTTTCACAATTTAATAACTTATTAACCAAAATACCAATTAACACCAATTGCACCTCAAGAAGATTATTATTATTAAAAATTATGTTATGAAAATTTAAAGTGAACTGAATGAAACGCTTTTGAATGATCATAGTCAGAAGGAAAAAAATTGTTTTTCTTTGCATACGAGCATTTTGGGGGGCAAAGCATTGTCAAAGGGCACTTTGGGGTTTTCATTTCAGGGGGTCTGACACCCCCTTGATGGACAATTTTGTCAGTTTTTATATTTTTGGAATGTACATCCATAGCTCTTCCTTCTGACCAAATTTGGTCTCTGGGCTTTAAGGGGAAAATTTTACCCCAATATTTAGGGGCCGTCTGACACCCCATCCCGACAGAAATTTTTGTCAGTTTTTTGTGTTTTGTAATGTCCAGTCATACTACTTCCTACTGACAAAGTTTGGTGCATGGGTGAGATGGGGTGAAATCGACCCGACTTTGGGGTCCCTTTTGGGGGTTCTGGGGGCTTAACCCGGCGGCTACGGTCAGGCTGACAACCTTTTTGTCAATGACTTAGATGGTCTAAGTAACTTTAATTAAAGTGATTGATTAACTTTGTGAAAAATTGTAAAATCAGCTCAAATGCCAGTGAATTGTGTGCAGTCCTCTAACTACATATATAATTAAGGATCTGTGAAAGTATGAGAGAAAATGGAACCCGTTTACTATCCTAAAAAAAGAGAAAATCGCGATCAATCGCTAGCGCAAGTCGCTCGGCTTCTACGCTGCGCTGCAGTCACAAAAACCAAGCACCAGCGCTTGGCGATTTCAGAGCGGGTTTCCAGCCCGTACGGTATTCTGTGATAGAGCGAGGTATGCCAACCGTAAGAGTTCTTTAGGGTTCGGTGGTACTCTATCCCGACATCAATGTTCAGTCGTAAATATCTTGATATATAAAGGACCGATCAGCTTATAAAACTCAGGCGATTCCTGTCTGAGCTAAAGGTTTGCAATTATGATTACAGCATTAGCTGGAACAGTGATTTTTTTTTTTCAATCCTGGGCAAAGTTAATCAATGCCTTTATTAAAGGGGTCAAATCTTATGGGTAAAATGGGGTGACTATTTCGGGACAGGCTCCCAGACTAGGTGGTCTGTCACGCGCTATGGGCGGTCATGTCAGTACGATATTTATATAATATTGAATGGCCTTGAGTGGGATACAAAGATATATCGCACGAGCTATGAACATATTATTTCAGGAGTCGGCACGACGAGTGAAATATTTTCAAAGCGAGTACGATAAACTCTTGTGTGCCACGAAAGAAAAGCCATTCCATATTATTATTATTAATTGTATGATACCTAGTTCCTCAATTGTATGAAACAAAAAATTGTTTTTCTTTGCATACGAGCATTTTGGGGGGCAAAGCATTGTCAAAGGGCACTTTGGGGTTTTCATTTCAGGGGTCTGACACCCCCTTGATGGACAATTTTGTCAGTTTTTATATTTTTGGAATGTACATCCATAGCTCTTCCTTCTGACCAAATTTGGTCTCTGGGCTTTAAGGGGAAAATTTTACCCCAATATTTAGGGGCCGTCTGACACCCCATCCCGACAGAAATTTTTGTCAGTTTTTTGTGTTTTGTAATGTCCAGTCATACTACTTCCTACTGACAAAGTTTGGTGCATGGGTGAGATGGGGTGAAATCGACCCGACTTTGGGGTCCCTTTTGGGGGTTCTGGGGGCTTAACCCGGCGGCTACGGTCAGGCTGACAACCTTTTTGTCAATGACTTAGATGGTCTAAGTAACTTGATTGATTAACTTTGTGAAAAATTGTAAAATCAGCTCAAATGCCAGTGAATTGTGTGCAGTCCTCTAACTACATATATAATTAAGGATCTGTGAAAGTATGAGAGAAAATGGAACCCGTTTACTATCCTAAAAAAAGAGAAAATCGCGATCAATCGCTAGCGCAAGTCGCTCGGCTTCTTCGCTGCGCTGCAGTCACAAAAACCAAGCACCAGCGCTTGGCGATTTCAGAGCGGGTTTCCAGCCCGTACGGTATTCTGTGATAGAGCGAGGTATGCCAACCGTAAGAGTTCTTTAGGGTTCGGTGGTACTCTATCCCGACATCAATGTTCAGTCGTAAATATCTTGATATATAAAGGACCGATCAGCTTATAAAACTCAGGCGATTCCTGTCTGAGCTAAAGGTTTGCAATTATGATTACAGCATTAGCTGGAACAGTGATTTTTTTTTTTTCAATCCTGGGCAAAGTTAATCAATGCCTTTATTAAAGGGGTCAAATCTTATGGGTAAAATGGGGTGACTATTTCGGGACAGGCTCCCAGACTAGGTGGTCTGTCACGCGCTATGGGCGGTCATGTCAGTACGATATTTATATAATATTGAATGGCCTTGAGTGGGATACAAAGATATATCGCACGAGCTATGAACATATTATTTCAGGAGTCGGCACGACGAGTGAAATATTTTCAAAGCGAGTACGATAAACTCTTGTGTGCCACGAAAGAAAAGCCATTCCATATTATTATTATTAATTGTATGATACCTAGTTCCTCAATTTTCACCATTACATGTCTTTGTGTTTTTGTATTGACTTCGACATAAAACAAAGGTAGAGAAACATTTTTGTCCTTACCCAAGCATCTTGCAAGAGCTGCGCGCATACATCCATTGTCTTAACCTTTGCGTATTTAAGCGCGTATTCACTTTTTTACGCGTCACGCGCACCCCAAACCATGAGATATTATACTATTAATACATGGTTGGGAGTGCGTTAGTGCGATCTGGCAACACAAAGGTTTTTATCGTGGTGTACTAACACACGAGGCGTAGCCGAGTGTGTTAGACACCACGATAAAAACCTGCGTGTTGCTGGATCGCACTAACGCACGAACTCACAACCATGTATTAATAGTTTTATAAAACGGGTCTACAATTTTAGTGTTTTCTTACAATCTTAGTGTTTGATCCGGATTAGCCGTGCGTTAGTCCCCTCGCCGTGCGTTATCACTTTTTTTTTGCACGGTCACGTGATGTTATTTGACCAATCAGGATGGCTACATTCTTGAACCCGTTTTATAAGTAGATATATTGCACGGTCATCCGGGTACTTTTACACAAACCATGAGATATTGTTTTAAAATTGCACGGTCATCCGGGTACTTTTGCGCAAACCATGAGATACGCCAGTTTTTCTGGTCGCCTGAAAACCCTTCATACAAATAATAATTACATGTAGTCCAATGACCATTTGGTCTAATTACTATTTATTCTTCTGTAGCAAGTTGAGAAAGGACAGGGAAATGAAACTTTTAAAACATGAAACTTCAAAGAAGTCATCTACGTAAAATTAATGTGCATTAAAAGAGTTATTCACCTTGCTGCTGCTTATATCAAGATCAATCAATATCCCTAAATTTTATATATTAATTATTTGATTTATTAAAATAAATTATTTAGTATTGTGTTTTAGTAATTAAAACATTCAAAGGTCTCCTCTTCCTTTCATGACTTAAGTAGAAGAACCTGATTTTGTATTGCACTTCAAATTATGTTTGTTGGGTTGATAATCTGTTATTCATGTTTCTTATTTGATATCCGATGTACAAATGTTTGTGCAAGTAGTCAATAAAAGCTAGGGGCGGTGCCAGGGTATTTTCATAGGAGGTGCAAGACGATCCACAGACTTGGGGTTTCAACGAACTGAGTACCTTTTTTTGAAAAGGGGGAACTTACTTATAAAGGGTGAAGACAAGAATGGAAAATGGCGTTTTGATACGTTGCTGTACCCCTACATTGTATTTAACACACATTAAATTTAAGGATATATTTTCTAATCTTTGCATAATGTGCAATTCTGCTCTACTCCTAACTTGCAAGCGAGCGACCAAAAATACTATGTTCTTGTTGAAGGTCATGCATGGTGCTTGCATTATGTGATTTCATGACGTAGATGCCGCAAAAGCGTTTAATTTCAAGCACAATCTCTCAATGAAAGAGATAGGTAGGACTTTATGTTACTGCCATGAGTTACAACAAGTTAGTGCGAGCGAGCGTAGCGAGCAAGCTTCGGGCTGGGGATATCTTAATTGCTGCAATATTATTAAATTTGGGGGCACTGTGTCCCCAGCTCTCGCCAAGTTCCTGCTCTAATGTGTCACACTGTTGTCATATCAAGAACTAAATATTCTGCCATTAAGCTTCTCTGATTCTTTTGAGCTATGCAAACTGCTATTTTCAGGGGCGGCGATACGGGGAGGGGGGAAGGAGGCGGTTGCCCCCTTTGATTTTTCAAGTGACCAGAGAGAGAGAGAGAGAGAGAGAGAGAAGAAAAACGAAAAAAAGAAGAAAGAACGGAGTATGCAACTATTATTATTATTATCATTATTATTATTATTGTTATTATTATTATTATTATCATCATTATTATTATTAATATTATTATCATTATCATTATTATTATCATTATCATTATCATTATCATTATCATTATTATTATTTTTTTTTTTTAATGATTATTATTATTATTATTATTATTATTATTATTATTATTATTATTATTATTATTATTATTATAAAACAAAAAATTAACCCACTCGTTGGCAGGGGAGCAAATGCCCCTCCCCCCTCACCTTTCCAAGCACCCAAAAAGTGTCTCCAGCTATACCCACAAAAATGCCGCTTTTTTATACTTGTTCACTGCTTTCTTTTTCTTCTTTTAAAGGTCATGTAAAGTTTTGGTAAGCCCTCAAAAATTGTTCGTCAGATTTCTTCAATTTTTGTTGATAAATAGCAAGATACTAGCAATACTAAGACACTGTGAAGATATATTAAACAAATAAGAGGCAAAAACTAATTTATGTGCCGGGACAGGCTCGTAAAATCCCAACAAAGGCAGCATGTGCTGTACACTGTAAACACACGTGTAAAACCAATGATGAGTAGCTACACACAGTGCACACACGCTGTCTCTATGCGAAGCCCCAAGATTGCTGTGCCGTCGGGGTGGAAGGGTTCTAGCATAATGGCAGTGATCAATCATTCCTTACAGATATTTACACTGAAATTCACCAGAAATCATAGATGGAATACCAAATGATCTCTGACAGGCATCTTTTGATACAAGGTTGATTGAACCACTGACTATCACTGTTGAAGGAGTTGAGAAGCTTTTAGCTGGTATCAACATTTCGAAAGCAGTTGGCCCAGATAACATTCCAAACATCGTTTTAAAGGAATGCTCCAAAGAACTAGCTCCTGGACTGACTGCGATATTCCAACTGTCAGTATCAACAGGGACTTTACCTCCAGACTGGGTTAGTGCAAACATCACACCTGTCTTCAAAAAGGGAGATATACACTTGGCCGAGAACTATA
Organism: Heliocidaris tuberculata; assembly: GCA_025618425.1. NCBI lineage: Eukaryota > Metazoa > Echinodermata > Echinoidea > Camarodonta > Echinometridae > Heliocidaris > Heliocidaris tuberculata. The sequence goes on along the minus strand of CM046832.1, from coordinate 72,040,153 downwards.
GACCGGTCTCACTTACGTCTGTAGTCTGCAAGCTTCTCGAGCACATTATCTGCAAGCATGTGATGGACCACTTAGAGACAAACAATATCCTCACGTCTCTAAACCATGGGTTTAGATCCGGTCACTCAACCGAGACCCAGCTCCTCACCACAGTCCACGATCTTGTGTCAGCCTATGACAAAAGGAAGCAAACAGATGTCGCCATTCTCGACTTCTCAAAAGCCTTCGATAAGGTCCCACATAAAAAGTTGCTCCATAAACTCGCCAACTATGGGATTAAAGGCCCCTTACATCGATGGCTGCAAACATTTCTCACCACCAGGGAAATGTCTGTGGTAGTGGACGGACATCAATCTACATCAGTGCCTGTTACATCTGGCGTGCCACAGGGCACGGTCCTCGGCCCGTTGCTCTTCCTTTGTCATATAAACGACCTTCCATCCTGCGTCAAATCGCAAGTTCGTTTATTTGCTGATGATTGCTTACTTTATCGACAGATCCGATCACAACGTGACCACCAGATACTTCAGGAGGACCTCAACAAATTAGAGAAGTGGGCTGATACATGGGGCATGAAGTTTAACGCTAGTAAATGCAACATACTGAGTATCAACACGAAGTCGACCCACTTCTATGTGCTGCAAGATCAGATCTTGAAGCAGGTATCAGAACACCCTTACCTCGGAGTCACCCTGAATGAGAAGCTGAGTTGGAGCTCACATGTTGCCAAGACAACCCGTAAAGCCAATGCAGTACTTGCACTCCTTAGGCGAAACCTGAGTTTCTGCCCAGAAAACTGCAAGAGGACAGCTTACATTGCTCTTATTAGGTCCATTATGGAATACGGCGCCATTGTATGGGATCCATACTTAAAGAAGGATATTGACTCCCTTGAAAGGGTCCAACGCAGAGGAGCCCGCTTCATTACCAAAGACTACAGGTCCAGGGATCCTGGTAGCATGACACAGATGCTGGAGAACCTTAATTTACCCACACTAGCATCAAGGCGGAAGTGTGCCAGGCTTACTTCCTACTTCAAAGTGGTCGGGGGGTTGGTACCAGCCCTCCCTTTGAATAACTTTATAAGACCCTCAAGACAAAAGAGGCAGATCAAAGCCACGAAATTTACTGGGTTTGAGGCAACAAACCTAGTTGAAAGGCAAGTCCAAAACAATAGTAAGTATTTTGCGGTCGAAAACTTCAACACCGACCAATACAAGAACTCTTTTTTTGTTCAAACAACGGTGGACTGGAACCATCTTCCAGACACCATAGTAAATTCTCAAACAGTGGCAAGTTTCAAGGCAGCTGTTGAAGACCAGTTTCATCAGTATCACTAGTCGTCGTTAGCCCTCTCTCTTATCCGGTGCGTTATACCATAACGGTCCTGCACTGTATACATCCAGATCCAGATCCAGAAGGGGAACAACATGAGACTATATTTGACATGTTTCTTTCCAATTTCCTTTTTGCTACCAATACTGTACATGAGCTTTAAGGCAGTGGCATATCCAGGTATTACGACGCCCTGGTGGATTTTTCCCCCTCCCCCCTCCCGAGTCAAATTATATTATGCGAGGAAGCGAAGCGACCGAGCAGCATTCCCCCCCCCCCCTCCCTTTTTTAAACCCTTCCACAGGGTTCTTTTATTCATCATCAACATAACAATTTTTACAAAAGATCGTACATATATATGTTTTCCCCCCATGATTTGTCATGTAAATACTTAAGCAATAGAGTATACCATAATATAACAAAATATGCAGCCGCACAGCATTGTATTGGATAGTTTGACAAAATATACGTTGTGTGCAATAATATATTACGTACAAAACAGGCAAAGAGAACAGAAGCATTTGGTGAAATGGAACCATTTTTTTCTCGAACTTATCTTCTTTAAGATTTATCTTTGATATATACTTTTCCATATCATAATATGTTTTGATAGCTGTCAAAACTTTTTCAAACCTTGGTAATTGACTTTTACATTTAGCTGAAAAATATATATATATATTTTTTTACAACGATTAAGATACAGTTAACCCTTTCAGGACAGGAATTATTCAAGGGCTAAATTGATCACATTTTATTCTTCAAATTGGCAACAATAATATTTTTCTTTTAGTGATACATGGTTCTAATAAGGTTTAATGTCTTTTAGAAAAATAAACTTGGTTAAGAATTTTGTCAAAAAGTTCAAAAAATTGCCAATTTTGATGAAACACAATGATTTTGAACCTCTCAATGTGTTGCCAATTTAAGAGTTTCAAAGCTTATTCTCATTTTTAAAATTCCAGGCATCAAACGCAATATTGGCCATGCAATAAAAATGAACATAATGTGTGCAGAAAATTTTGCTCTTTCTACTCGTGCATGTAGTATATTTTTTAGAGCTCTGAATCAAAAGTTATTGAGCTAAACCACAAAATGTGGTTAATTGTCTTGAAAGGGTTAAAAGCGTTATTATGACTTCCATTCAATCCAAACAATTTATTTGGTGTGTGAGTTTTGGTTTTACTGAACCCTGAACACCCATTTTTCAAGTTTAGCCCAAATTACATTTGAATATGGACAGTGACAAAATATATGCATAATAGTCTCTTCACTGTTGTTACAAAATGTACATTGCTTATTATCAACTATTTGAAATTTCATCAGTGAATCTTTCATGTAAAGCATTTGATTTAAAATCTTATATTGAAACCATCTCATATTTATATCAATAGTTGACTTATCAGACAATATGAGCACCATGTTTTATCCTCGATTTCTAAACTCTGTTTCCATTTGGTGAAGCTCTTTATACATTCTTTCTCATTATGATTTAAAAACGAATGATAAATATGAGAACATCCTTTTTTTTTCCATTTCAATATAAGAGACAATGCTTCTAGTCAGGTCTGTTAAGCCCATATTTTTTAGTTTTGGGGACAGAGTTTACAAAAGCACCAAACTTTGCAGATGTACTTGTTAGGACAATAGCTTCATTTTTTCCCACAGGACCCATCGAACCAAACCACATCTACATGCAAAATTATGCTAATTTATGCAATTTACATGCATTAAATCAGCAAGTCCACTGGCATGGTAAATATCATGTGGCTTAAAATTGTTCCAAACTTTCTATATGTAGTTCTTGTGGTAATAGCTTTATTTTTTCCCACAGGACCCATCGAATTGAATCTCATCTTCATGCCAAATTCTGCTAATATATGCCAATTATTTTACTGCATATACCTAGACAAAGTAAAAATCAAAGTGCTTGAAAATGTACTAAACTTTTCATATGTATTTGTTGTGCCTGCAGATTTATTTTTTTTCCCCACAGGACTCATCAAAATAACTCACATCTTTATGTAAAAGTTCCCAAATTTATGCAAATTATGGAATTACATGTATCCAAAGTGTTCATGCCATTCGTATTGCACGTATTTAAGAGCTTCAGCTCTTCAATACATACAATATTTTCATTAAAATCAAGAAATATGCTCTGAAAATTGCAGCTTACACTGTAAAAAAAAATGCGACATGTGACATGTTTATTTCTGTGACAGATTTAAAACACTGCGACGTGTTTATATATTGTACGGGTTTAAGAGCTAAACACATGTGTTTAAGAGCTAAACACATGTGCCTATTTTTTTCATCTTTCAGCACGCCTTAGGTGTTTACTAGATAAACATGTTTACCTTTTAAATGGTTCCAATGTATAGGCTAAACACCAAATGTTTACACCTTAATCATTTAGTGTTTACACCTGTTTAAATACTAAACAGTGTATGTGATTATGGTGTAAACACCACGTGTTTATATATTGTAGCTAAGTTAAGAGCTAAACACATTCTGTGCTTATTTTCATCACGCCTAGGTGTTTATTAGATAAACATGCTTACCTTTGAAATGGTTCTAATGTATAGGCTAAACGCCAAATGTTTACACCATAATCACACACACTGTTTAGTATTTAAACAGCTGTAAACACCAAATGATTATTTTGTAAACATTTGGTGTTTAGCCTATACATTAGAACCATTTAAAAGGTAAACATGTTCATCTAGTAAACACCTAAGGCGTGCTGAAAGATGAAAAAAATAGGCACATGTGTTTAGCTCTTAAACACATGGGTTTAGCTCTTAAACCCGTACAATATATAAACACGTAGCAGTGTTTTAAATCTGTCACAGAAAAGTGTTTAGAAACTAAACAAATTTTTTACAGTGTACCATTGTCATTTCATTTACCTGACCTTGTTTATAAGTGAGTATCAAATTGGAAGTGCTGGTATAGTCGGCTATTGATATACATGTACCATTGAAATTTAATTAATATGCATAAATTACAATAAAATAGTTTTAAAAGTCAAGGAATATATTCAGAATATTAAAAAAAACATAGTCATTTCATTAACCTGACCTTACTCACCCATGTGTTACAAATTTGAGGTGCTTGTACAGTTATTACTTGATATGTCATTGGAAATGTGCATTATGCATAAATATGAATCAATTATATCAAATTACCATTAAAATCAACAAACATTGCAATATTATTGCAATTATTAATGTTATCTTAATCTCACTGATCGATCTAACCTTTACGGTAGAATATGCAGCCCTTCCACATGTACTTTGTGAGTATATCATAGAATATGTGTTTTATGCATAAACTAAAATAAATTAACACTAAGATAAAGCAAAATGAATTTGCTGACTTCATCAAATTCACCTGGATATGAAAAATTAAGAAAGCAGTTTTTATAATTCCAGACAAATAATTGAATTTGTGCTTTTTGCATAAATCAACATTTATAAATAGGGTGCCATTTACCGATTTCGTGGCACCCTATCTAAAATTAACGTTTTTAATACATATGACTCACTGTTGTGAGTAAATTCTCCCCCCCCCCCCCCCCCATTTCGTTAACAGCCTGACTATTCTGATATAATGCTTGTAGGTAAATTGGTATAACACTCTTTTTAAAATGTCATTGACAAAGCGTATTCCTTTCGTACACCAAACTTTAAAATACATTGTATCATTATTCACTTTTATCTTGAGGTTATTCTAGAGAGGTTGACATGCAATATTAGCAGCAAATTTGATGGATATTCAAACCGTCAAAACTCTGCTCTTCCGCATTTTACCCAGCAAATTTTGCAATTCCCACTGATGAATTGGAGACGGAACTTCAAGTTTTATTCATTAATAAACGTTTTTTTTTTTTTAATCCCCTGTTATATCTGAGAAGTTGTTGAGGAAGTTAGCTTAATGGTAAGCTAAAATTGAGATTTCTTTCAAAATTAATGTTAAACTTTTGCAAATACTGTATTTAAGTCCTACACTAAGGCTATACTGAGTCTAGCAAGAGGCAGGTTAAACCTCCAGCGAGCAAAACAAGGACACGTACACATTATTATTTAAATTTTGTATTTGAAAGGACCACCTACGACCAATGGCTGTACTTAAGAGCCCGCATGAGCTTTCTACGTCTTCTAGACCCTAGTTCTGTGCTAGATTCGTGCGGCGCGTGGAAATGAAATTGGCAACCAACTGCACTATTCTTTTTTTTCTTTCTAGTATCCTTTTATTCTTTCCTTTTCATTAAAAATCAATATTCTGTACAGAAATATAAGGTAAATTTTACGAATTACAGAAAAAGTAAATATTTAGAGTCCATCAAATATACAAGTTATAAACAAGCCCGGTATACAAGACATATAACAGATATCGGTATTTTTTTTGTTTTTGTTTTTGACCTCAGCTCAGGATAGAGTCGAGTCAGGACAGCAACCCCCCCCCCCCCCCCGGGCCCCCTAGGCCCTTTCAAAAAGCTCTGGCCACAACCTGTCCAGGGATGGCCAACGAAATGACGCATAATGTTGTAGGTAGGTGCGTAGACGAAAAGGGAATAGCCCAACAGGCAATTAGCCTTAGTGATAATTAGACAAAGTGATGTTTAGACAAATTGGCATTTAGACCAACTGACAATTAGACTAAATGGAAAATGGACTAAATGAAAGTTAGACCAACTGCACATTAGACCATATAAATGCCATGTAGACCAAATGGATACTAGACCAAGTGGATTTTAGACGAAATGCCTGTAGACCAACTAGTTTTAGACTGACTGGGAATTAGACAAACTGACATTAGACGAACTGGTAGTAGACCAAGTGACAACAAAATGAATCAGACGAAATGGTAATTAGACCAAATGGTAATTAGACCAAGTGATAATTAGCCCAAGTGGTCATTAGACCTTCTGGTTATTAGACCAAGTGCAAATTAGACCAAATGAAGAGTGGACCAAAAGGGTTTAGCCCGAATGAAGGTAGCCCATCTGGAAATTAGACCAAGTGGTTTTAGCCCAAGCGTGCATAAACCGATATCAATGCCGATACCTATTGTTTCGGTTACGTTTGTATGGACTATGGAGGTAGCTAAGAGAACAATACGAGTGCAGGGGATGGCCGGAGATGTGAAGATTATCGTGAACGAACAATACTAGTGCTCAGTTCTTATTCAAAAGACTTTTAATCTCTAATTAGTCGGCAGTCTGGTAAAACTTTTAGATCTTTCATGAAATCAGTACGTACGTCTTGGCCGTTGTAGAATCTATTCACGGCGTTTGTGTGAGAGTGTGACTGAGCTAGGACTCGGACACTCGTTAGCAAAAAGCTAACTTATTGTGCATGAAGCTACGGCTCGACTAGATATTGGTGGCCGCTATACGCGGTCAGATATTGACCACGGGATACATAATGGGTGGCCGCTGGCCGCGTTAGGCAGGTGACCGCTATATGCAGGGTCTACAACACAGTAATTTTCTGCGGGGGATTTTTAAGTGGCCGCTATAAGCAGGTGGCCGCTATAGACAGGTGGCCGCTAAGACAGGTTTGACTGTAGTTACACACACAATTCCATGGATGACCTTAACAGATGAACAGGAAGGGGACCA